>CM059585.1:51965000-52145000 GCA_030407085.1 Trichopria drosophilae
TTACTGCTCTACAAATACAGATCACTTTTATTACATCATTCTTGTATATTTGCAGAAATGAAAAATGTATTTTTATATTTATTTCAAAAAATTTCAAAATATGTATTATTTATATTCTATTTAAATTCCTTTGAATCCATTTTCGTTCACTGGCATATCAAACATAACATCCCAGTAATTGAAAATGGATTCAAAGGCATTGAAAAATCTGAATACATATAAATCCGTAGTTTGTCCGCAAAAATACATTGAAACGGATTAACAGGCATTCATATTTCAATGCAGTTCAATGATTTCATATACAATCAAAAATGGAATGAAATGTGTTCAGATGTATTGAAATTTTTATATGATGATAAATGCATTCAGGGGCATTGACAAATGTAATACATTTAAATGCCTTTTTGTTGTTCAAATATGGAATGAAATGTATTAAAATGCATTGAAAATACATTTTAAAGCTTTTCTGTCGTTCAAATATGGAATGAAAGGTATATTCAAGTACATTGAAAATTTACACTTAAATGCCTTTTTCATTTTTAAAAGTCGAATAAAACGTATTCAGATTGATTGAAAATTGCAATTCCCTAAACGTATTCATAACTAATACTACTTATATATTTCAGACTTATATTTGGATTGAAAAGAATTCGTTGCATAAACAATTTCTTTTTTTTTGGATTCATAAATTCAACCAGTAATATTTCAATATTATATTTGGATTCAAAAGAATTCGTAGCAGAAACAATGTGTTTTTTTTTTTGTATTCATACGCTTTCAAAATAATATGCTTAGTAGTGGGGCTGGGGGGAGTCTAGATCCCCCCACCCTACCTCCCATCGATGATAGTGTGATGGAAAAATTGCGCAAGTGGGCCGTCAGAAGGTCAGGAGTGAAAGGAGGTTATTATAAACAATTTCATGTATTGTTATTACAAATTTCGAAAGCTGTGAAGGTCGAAAAACATAGGTAATTTAATGCGTTACATTGTCGAATGAAAAGAGAAGGTAAAGGTCAACCAATATTTACTATTTCATTAGATATTGTTATTAATAAAATGTTTTTACATTATCATTGAAAACGACATCGTTCTAATGCGTGATCTTACAAAATTCAATCAGAGAGATTGAAAAGTGTTGACCGTTACACATTAGTATTGCCATGTGTCGAAAATCAAATTTAAAAAGTCGCCTTCATTAAAGGTCAGATATTGCTACATTATAGTCGCTTATGGAAATACATCGTATTCGGTAGGAACCGTATTGAGAGTGAAAGTAAAATGACCTTTTCCTCGTGCGTCCTACTACCATCTCTCTCGCACTCGCATACTCTTTGTTAGTTCAATCTAGCATCTGTATTTCCCGTTGATTATCCATCGATCACTTATTCACCGTACATTTGTTTTCCCGAAACTGCATACAAGATTAATGATGTCGCGTTATGTATATATCTTTCGATCTTTTAAATGCCCATGTTGGGAAATATCACCTTCAATATGACACATCGTTACCGACGTATTTCAGATGTTACGTATCTTTTATGAGGAATTGAAAGTTTAGATTTCCTTCAACATTCGTCACAATTAGTCTAAATATCAGTTTGAAGGTGTCTAGCCTAATCCCGTATATCGACGACCTACATTTTATATCTCACACACACACACACATTTTAATTACCTGCTACTCTTTAGTGATGTAATCAGCGCTTTGATCTTTCCCTTGTTAAGTTGTAAGTTCGAAATCACCGACATTTTCCTCCAACCTTCGTCACAATTAGTCTAAATACCAGATTGAAGGTGTCTAGCCCTATTACAAAATTTGTTCCATCTAGCATCTATATTTCCATTTTCTCATTTCGTGACATAACGTTTTAAAATCCTTCTTGACACCTACATATTTTAAACACAAATTTTTATTCATAAGGTGGAATGTCTTGTTTTCGTCTCTCCTCCTATTGAAAACCGTTCCCATTACCACCATCGCAACGCCTCGACTGTAAAACCCATTAATCATTACGTCGATCATCGACTCTTTCATAAATATTTATTTTTGTTTGGTACAATATCATGCAGAAAGGAAGATGAAGAAAATGCAGAAGATGTATTTAATAAATTTTATTTTTCACATTCATATTCATACATTACATTAATTTGTTTACAATATTGTTATACATAAGAATATAAAATAGCGATCACATAAAATTTATATTTTCAATATCGTCAACTAATGCATCGCTTTTAATTTGACAACTGATGCAGTCTTTAATCATAGGCGGTTCATCATCTATCGCATCATAGCTTGATTCGAAATGTTTATAACATCGTCGACATTCACGTATTTCAGGATGCATTTGCATAGCAGATGGCAAGCCGGTTCATGCTTCTTCGTTCAAAAATACTTTAACATTACTAATTACCAAATTCACCAACAACGAAATTTTACCAACGATAAAATTGGCAGAACTGAACCTCGCAAAAGTGTATGTCGTTTCAAAAATAAGAGTTTCAACAAAACTTGGAGAACGAATTAGCATGAAGTTGGACAACGAAATCTTCTGTTTTCATTCACCACGGTATGCACTAACTCACAATGTCATGAAGGATTATTTGAACATCGTTGAAGGAAATCGACTATATATGAAGTACAAAGGGGAAATAACATTAATAACCTCGAGTTTTCAATAGGATATTCAGGCAATGAACTGAAAATTAATTAAATTATAGTGGTAAATTTATTATGATGTAATTACATATAGCTTTACATTAATTCTTCTGTCAATATAGATATTATATATGTACATATTATTGTATATGTCCAGATGATGATGCAGATGTCACAGATTGTCGATGATGGATGTAGTCCGATGAATCCGATCACCGATGCCAGATGGCTAAATGCTGCTGGTCACCAATGATGAAGAAGTCAGATCCACCAGTCATCTGCAGGAACATCATCAGCGAACGGAATCTGAAATAACAACAAGAAAATTAAATACATGTTAAATGAATATTGATAAAAAATATTAATGTTAATTATTATTGCTAAAACAAACAAATATATATATTTATTATTAAAAATTAAATATGTTTTTTTTTATATATACCTTCATCGACGATCATTTTTAAGTGTTCCGAGATGTGGTTTAGCAGCTCCCGGTCAAGATCCACAGCTACGACCACCGAGTCACGCTCATCGACCACTGCGCCAAAATACTCCTCTGCGATTCGGATAGAATTTTGAAGCTCCTCCGCCCGCATCCGCAAATTGTTGGAACGATTCTAGAAGAATCGCTCTTCACAATCGTGACCCTCTCGATGCAGCTCCATGAGGGCAGCTGCTCCATCTTCGCAGTATATTAAAGCATCTTTCAGCTTTGCGATCTTTTCGCGCAGCTCTTGAATTTTGGAAAATGTGTTAAGTATTTTCCATTCTTGGAGGTTGATTTTATCCTCCAACCACTTCTGAATCATACTCAATACAACTATTAAGTGGCTGATCATGTTGGTTTGTGATGAATCTCCAAAAATATTTCTCTATTTATACGTAAAACTAGCCCTGTGTCTATATGCGTTTTACGATTAACGTAGACCTCTTGACAATTTCAACCAATCACGATCTAGAACACTGTCATTATTCACCATCATCGAGTTACAGACTCCGAGCGCTGTATTTCAACATGTAATTAATCTTAGAGTAAAAGTTCCTTCTTTTTGACCCATCTGTTATGCATGTCTTCGAAACCTAGCCATTTAACAAATACTTTATCTCCTTTATGACGTAGAATTTTTTCAATCAGATAAACGTCTGGATTTTTAGTACGCTGCAGTTCAAATTCATAAAATCCGCCTGATATTGCGTTTCCTGCATTGTCTTCTAGTAAATATGTTACTGGATACGTTTTTTTAACTTTTATGATTTTAAAAACTTCAGTCGTCCAATTTGGTGTATATCCCTTTTCAAATATATGTTTGAATTTACTAATACGAACTTGTTGACCTACTTTAAACTTTGGATGAATCTTTTCGTTCACAATTACATTATACACACGTTCCAATAATTCTTTTTCATTGTCTTTATTAACATCTTGCGGCTTCATTTTAATAGTACGATGTGTGCTATTGTTATAATCATTAACCAAGTCTGGTAATATATGGAGCCATTGATAATTACCATGAAGGTTAAACTGTGGCCACATTTTATTTTTCAAAGTACAATTAAAGCGTTCGCAAATTGAGGCTTTTAGATTACTGTATGCAGAATATAAATTGATATCATGTGTTTTCATTAAATTTGAAAATTTTGAATTATAAAATTCTTTTCCATGGTCGGTATGTAGATTCTCTGGAATTCGACCCATTTCAAATATCGATTTCATAACAGCTGTGACGTCATCGCCAGTCTTTCTTTTTACTGGGCGGGCCCATGCATACTTAGAGAATACATCGATGACAGTTAACAAGTATTTGTAACCCTTATTTTCATCTGCATATGGAATCATTTCTACAAGATCAGCTTGCCAAGTTTCATCTAATCCGCGAATATCTACTCGCCGCCTTGTATAATTTTTTCTTGCTGGTTTATGAAGCTCCTTCACGACTTCTCTCTTCTCTTTAGAAGTCACTGTTGTTAAACAGATAAGACAACGTCTTGATTAAAACTGTTGGGTAGATTGTTGCAGATAGTCTATTTATGCACATTTTTCAGACTAACTAATTAATTCTCCCGTAAACAATATCAGTTATTCCATTAATCTTCTTTATGGCTTCACTGTTTTTATTGACATTTTGTTCTAGGAGAAAAATTAATGTCTTAGCATAGTGAGCTACAGTACTACTCTCCCTTATGTCATAGGTGTGTTTTTTCAAGTCTCCTTCTATATTAGCAATATCTACCGTAAGACTATCAATCAAACCATTATTTTTATTCAAAGCATCTTTATTTTTCTCTACTTCCCGCTCTAAGACAGTGATATTATTCGTAAGATTGCTAAGAGTGTAAATATTTTTATTTAAATTATTGGTATGTTTAGTTATTTCCTGATGTAATTCAATAGTATAATTTCCAAAATCTGAAGATATAATCCGCCTCTTTTCTATTTCATTGTAATTTTTATTGATATCTTGTTGCATTTTATTTATACTTTTTTCAAAATATTCAATCTTCTCATTATTTTTAATTACACCTTTACACAGCTCATCTAGTTGCTGTTTAATATCGCGAATAGATGTGTGGAACATTCTCAAAGTAATGGCATCATCCGAATCTGTCGGAATTCCGATATTACATAACTTTCTTTTCTTAAAATCATAAGAACCGTCTGTAGCAATTTCGACACTTTGAAATACTTGCTTCCGTGCTCGTTGAGACGAACGTCCAAATACATCGATGCTCATTATGATACTGACGTAATTATCACGCAATTAATAGATTATATTAGCTTCGCGCAACTCTTCAATAATCGATAAAATTTCATTCGAAAGACTTGAATTACCAGCAGCTTGTGATGCTATTAGAAGGCGCAAACGATCGACAAGTTCATTTGGATCATCCCAATGCACGTAGTCAATTTTGTGGTTTTGTTCAACAATCATGTATTCAGGCAAATTACCACCCTTTTTCGGAACATCTTTGAACATTTCCTTGATATAGTTTCGATACTTGTGGGAAGCATTATACCGAATAGGTTTTTCCTGATTCCAATCTTTCCTATGTGCATTAGTTAAGGTTAGTATACTTTTGTAATTGTTTAAATCAGACTGTTGGATTATAGCTATATCAGCTTTTTTTTAAATAATAACTCTAGCAAACCTTCAGTAATAGCAAATTTGTTATCCTTAACAATGACATTTTTATTCTTAAATTCTATTGTCGAATCACCGATTCTTGTAGTACCACCTTCTATGCGAACAACATAAATTGTATCAATAATATCACTTTTCTCATGAATATTTCTCACCAGTAAAGTTAGAAACTTATTTGATAAGCTTTCTTCAGTATGATATGTAGGTGTTTTAATATCACTGCTAAATGTCTGCTCTAAAGGGGTATTATATCCATCAATGTTACTTTATTCTGTACGTTTATATCATCAATCGCATTTTTGTTGATTGACATTGTTGTAGCGTCTGCTATTTTTTCCAATGGACTTATCAGAGGTTTGAGCGTTCCACTTATCGCAAGGTCATGCGTTTCTTTACCCATTTTTAGTAATCGATGTTTTCGGCGAATAGATTCGCCAGCTTTGACAATTTGATGTAAAACATCTTGCTGCTGTTTAAGAGAAGACATGTTAATGCATGCAAGTCTCACTCTGCACTGACTTGTTACAACACTTTTTGTTTGTTCTTAAATTCATTTATACTTATAAAACAATCAAAACCTTTTCGATACCTTCCCTCTTCCATTTCACTATCTTTATCGATTACAATAAATCCATGCTTTTCTGTCCAACATTGTGTACATATATCTTTAAAAGTGTTGTATGGCATATCTGTATTTACATGATCATTATAAAGAGAATCAAAAAGTTTACGTTATCTCGAATAAGATGCTTGGGAACACGAGCATACGTTTGACTGAGATAAAAGCAATCGACGCAATTATGTCTACCCATACAAAAGAAGGATCTAATGTTATCTTGCTTCTCGCACGCAACATCATCAAATATAATAATAGAGTTTTGCCTGGCCTCGGCGGGTGGTACTACCTGTTCATTATCGTGAAAAGGAAAGCATCCTATACCCTCCACAGAGTCGAGTAAGTTTTGTAAAAAATGATATTTCGGCTGATTTAACGATTTCCAATATACATATATATTTTCAAACTTTAATCCATTCTGATCGATGATTAGACTGAGTAGTGTATTTGTTTTTCCGCAATTAGACGGGCCACAGAAAAGTGCACGTATACTATTTGGCAGCAACTCCCCATGTCGTTTATGATTAGTTGCATTATTTTGTACAGACGATGTTAAATCATCAAAATTGATGATTGGGATTTTTGTTGGTTGTTTATGAAATCGCATTTTGATAATAACTGATCATAAAAGTATAAGTAGCGCCTTTATATGTAATGTCAGTCATTAACTGTTTGCTGCTTGAATGATGCACATCTTAATATGATTACATATGTGGGTAAAAACAAGAAGCAAAAACGGATAAAGAGTGGGAAAGGATTGGTCAATTCTTTAATTAACAAATTACCGGTAGAACTTCATATACCCGGTTATCAGTACTGCGGACCTGGTACAAAATTAAAGCAACGATTAGCAAGAGGGGACTCAGGGATAAATCCGTTAGATAAGGCTTGCAAGGAACACGACATTGCTTATTCCAAAACTCGTGAAAATCCCACCGGTAGAAGCGAGGCCGATCGAATATTAACGGAGCTTGGAAGCGAGTTTTAGCAAAAACCGCAAGCATTGCAGAAAAGGCGGCAGCTTGGGGTGTTGCAAACACAATGAAACTAAAAAGCAAATTAGGCATGGGACTGAAAAAGAAGAAGAAAAAAGTGTCAAAAAAGAAAACAACATCATTGAACAGCATTATTGCGGCTGCTAAAATGTCAATGTCACCAAGTAATAATGTCCAAAGTGTTATATCGAGCGCTTTGAAAGGGGCACGTAAAGCCGTAAAAGAAGCAGGTGGCAAACGATTCATTCAAAAAACTCGACAGCTATCGATACCTTCAAAGGTTGGAGGATTCTTACCTTTCCTAGCACCCATATTTGCTGGATTAAGTGCTGTAGGTGCATTAGCCGGTGGCGCAGCGGGTATAACCAAGGCTGTTAATGATGCAAAAGCTGCTCAAAAGCAGTTACATGAAAGTGAACGGCATAATCGTCCTATGGAGACAATAGCTATAGGTAAAGGGTTATATCTTAAACCTTATAAAAATGGTCTAGGTTTGAAATTAAAACCATATAAAACGGGTTTAGGTGTTAAATGTAGAAAAAATCGAAAAAACTTGTAAAGCTACCGCATCGAGCATTCACCGATGTAGATATATTGAGATATTCGAAAGAAGCTGGAATTCTGAATTTTAGAGGTGTCTTTATGCGTAATAATTTACCAAAGAATCCCCAAGTTAATGAATGTGCAGTCATAAATTTAGACAATGCAAGCGGTCCGGGGACACATTGGATAGCATATCGAAAACGTGGTTCTAAAGTCGTTTATTTTGACAGCTTTGGAAACCTTAGCCCACCTGCTGAGTTGAGAAAATATCTCGGTGTAGGTAGCATTATGTATAACCGTGAAAAATTTCAAGACTATGCCACTTTTGATTGTGGGCATTTATGTCTCAAATTTTTATGCAATCAGCTGTTTTGTCCAATCAAGTATCAGTTGTATAAATATATCGCATAAAATATTATGATAATCAGTGTAATTTGAACAATCAGTATGAATGATTCTTTTACGTTGACGCTCTCGGGGCAGTCTTCAGTATTGGAAGCGCAATACTTTCCACCTATTGAACTTTCACCGCAGAAGAATTATGAATTGGGTTTGATAGAACTTTTAACGTTTAATTCAATCCCAAATGTTGACGTTAATAATAAATTTCATATTGGTAACCATGAAATTATTGTGCCGATTGGTAGCTATGAAATTGAGGATATAGCAAAATATATTAGAAACAAGCTGTCGGAGTATAGTGATATTACGCTAGATATAAAACCGAATAATAATACACTACGTAGTGAAATCAGATCTAATCGAGACATTGATTTTACAGCAATCGATTCAATTGGACGAACATTGGGCTTTAATAGACGAATTTTGGAAGCAAACAAGTTGCACATTTCAGATTTGCCAGTAACCATAATTAAAGTTAATGCACTTCGCGTGGAATGCAGTATAACTACAGGCGCTTATATTAATAGCAGTAGAGCGCACACGATTCATGAATTCTTTCCTACTGTGGCGCCCGGATATAAGATTGTGGAAGTGCCGAATCACGTCATTTACCTACCTGTTGCCGTCAGATTAATAGATCATATTGAATTGCGTATTGTTGATCAGAACGGTGAATTGGTGAATTTTTGTGGTGAAATAATTACAATACGACTCCATCTTAAATCTACGTAACAATGGCTATTATGTATAATGGTCAGAACCTTAATAGTTACTATAATAATAACCCATCATGGAGAAAACATATCAGTCGTCGTCAAATTCGCAAGACGTTAACACGTCGGAACGCTCTATTTCTGAAAAGCTTGGGACTTACATTATCATCACAATATCAAACAGTGAATAATAATAATAATAAAAATTGTTATTGCCGTTGTTGTATTTGCATACTTATAGCACGTTATCATAATAGCAATAATGGAGGATCCAATACTCAGCATTCAAAACCCAGTCGTTTTCGACGAATCTGTCGCTCATTACGAGCTGCATTCACATCAATCTTACAATACAAGTTCTTTTGGTAAAAATGATGAAATTCGCATTGCTGTACAAAATCAAGATTTATGTATTTTACCGTGTAAATGTTTGATACATGTTAGTGGAAGGTTGACGAAAACCGACGGAACTAAAGCAAATAATACTAATCTGACATCTAACGCAATCTGTCATTTATTTGATGAGGCACAGTATGAGTTGAATGGAGTTGAAATTGGTCGAAATAGAAATGTTGGTATTACTAGCTTGATGAAGCGGTATCCTTCTTACACACCAAATGATGAACCCGTTTTAATCAATGCAGGTTGGATATCTAGTTCAAATCTAAAGATAACAAATGATAATGGTTATTTTGATGTAATCATGCCTCTGAGTATGATTCTCGGATTTGCGGAAGATTATCGTAAGATAATTGTAAACGCGAAGCACGAACTTGTTTTAACAAGATCTAAACATGATGATAATGCAATTATTCAAAATGCAGATGAACATTATAAAATTGAGATGAATAAAATAGAATGGTTAGTTCCATATGTGACGTTGGCTGATAGGGAAAGGATACAGCTGTTACGTTTCATTGAAAAAGATCCCTGCATATCTTTAAGTTTCCGTACATGGGAACTTTATGAATATCCTCTTTTACCGGTAACATCATCCCACGTGTGGTCCGTGAAAACAGCGACACAACTAGAAAAGCCACGATATATTATTATCGGCTTCCAAACAGCACGAAAAAATGACAAGGCGAAAAATGCTAGCCTGTTTGATCACTGTAACATTAGTAATGTTAAAGTATTTCTGAATTCAAAATATTATCCGTATGGTAATTTAAACCTTGATATTGCAAATAATCAATTTTCTTTATTATACGATATGTATATAAATTTTCAAGCTAGTTACTATAATAAAAATGTTAATGGTAAACCTATATTGAATAAATCAATATTTTTAGAGAAAGCTCCATTAATCATTATTTATTGCTCTAAGCAGAATGAAGCTTTAAAACACGCGCCTTTCGATGTGCGGCTCGAATTTGAATCAAATGAAAATTTTCCTGCAAACACGTCTGCTTATTGTTTAATTTTACATGATCGTATTGTAGAATATAATCCCATAAGTGGAAATGTAAAGAAGTTGGTTTGAGAGAGGGTTAGCCATAATTGCACATGCGCTAATTAATAAATAAAATATAGTCATACTTTAATTGCTATTGAATCAGTATCATACAAAATGGAATACATTGTAGACGTGCAGGGATTCCGTGGGCCTGGTAATCGCTTTATACCGAAGGAAATGTCTATAATGCATATTTTCGTCGGTGAAATTGAGACTTGTGTGTTTAATGCGCCATATCAATGGGTGTGGTTACCTTTACACTATAAAAGAGTCAATAACTGGTTAATACATAATTACCACGGCTTACCATGGCAATCTGGTGACGTTCCCTTTGATGCTGTAAACGAGACTTTGGAAGATATCGTTAAATGTGCCAACAAAATTTATGTAAAAGGAGTCGATAAAAAATGTTGGTTGGAGGATATATTAAACGCTGAAAATGTTATTGATCTCGACATTTTGGACTGCCCATCTCTGAAAAAACTGAAGCAACAGCAGCAATATGAATTGTCGGAGAAGTGTGAAAATCATTCGCTTAATGGAACTTGCACTAAAGAAAATGTACAAATACTTAAAAATTGGGTATTGGGAAATCTACTTGAACAGCCTGCATCACTTCAACGTTCATTAAGGATTTATTACGAGGTGAAACGTCTCGCATTGATGGAAACAAAAGATATAGAATGTCTACCGATCGATTTCATCTGCATGTTTGCTGAACGACAAATTGAAGAAGCATGGACCTGCCTGCCACCTGCTATGCAAATGCATCCTGATATAAGAGAATGTCGAAGATGCTACACACATTTTGAGGCCAGCGGCGACGTGCCAGATGGACAACCTCCTATGATTAAGGATTGCGTCAAGTGTCATTTTCAATGAGAGGAAACGTCTTTTTAATTTTACGAATAATAATATGTATTTTCAATATATTCATTAACTATTGTAATGTTTAATTATGAAATATGAAAATAAAGTTTATTGAATATATTCCACGAGTACTTATTACATAAATATCCCAAACACCCTAAAATGGAAGGTTAATAAAATAGTAAACTTTTATTAGCATTTTTTTTATCGTATATTGTTTTTTATTTTTCTATTTTTAAACCGTTTTATAATATAGTAATGACAATAATAGTAATAATAATAATAATAATAGCACTCTATTTTTAATATAATTGTGTTATCCTTGTTATTGCCAATAATATTTTAACGCATCATCAGATGAATAGAAGATTGATCCTTGTGTAATCGCCATGTTCTCGAAGATGTCTAATGACGTGAAACAGACCAATCACTAACCTATGGTAATAAGAGTAATAAATTATAAAAATATTACATTATATGGATTACTTAATAATTGAAGACAAATATAAAGTAAGAATATATATATATATTTTTTTTTTAATACTTATGTAATATGTAATATACATACCATTCCCATTCCTGCTTCGTTGTGGCAGTCATCCTCGCATTAGTTGCTAGAAAATTTTAAACTATTCATACGTCCTCCGAGATACTCCATGTATAAATGATTATCCGCGACCATTTGCTCAAAGTTTTTGAATGTATTGGAATCCATTTGGAACATTGATGCATATCTCGCAGGTAGGAAGCATGATAATTCTCCGTTAAGGTCAACGGTAATGCTAGATCCATAACGTGTTGTGACTTTCCGCAGTTTTGTAACTTTGTATAATTGTCCTACTTGTAAGTCAGACAGCTTTACAGTAGGCAAAAATTTTATTGATGCATCTATATTATTAATTTTTTCAATTGCTGCTACTACTGCGTCTGAATTCATCTTGTCAAATGTATAAATTTTTTACTTTACGATGAATTATCAATAGATCAGATTGGAATTTAAGTTCAGACTTTAATTTTTCCAATTTGTTTAAAAATGTGTTAATTTGTTCTTGTAATTTACGAGCTTTAACACGAACGTCTTTCGAGTACATAGAATGAAGGAACTGTAAGTAACTGATGTAAAAGACATCTACTCAGCCTGTATTTAAACTGAAAAAAAAAATCCCACCAAATCGCAGTAAAATGAAATCAATAGATAATTGAGACAAAAATAAATATTTATGAAAGAGTCGATGATCGACGTAATGATTAATGGGTTTTACAGTCGAGGCGTTGCGATGGTGGTAATGGGAACGGTTTTCAATAGGAGGAGAGACGAAAACAAGACTTTCCACCTTATGAATAAAAATTTGTGTTTTAAATATGTAGGTGTCAAGAAGGATTTTAAAACGTTATGTCACGAAACGAGAAAATGGAAATATAGATGCTAGATGGAACAAATTTTGTAATAGGGCTAGATACCTTCAAACTGGTATTTAGACTAATTGTGACGAAGGTTGGAGGAAAATGTCGGTGATTTCGAACTTACAACTTGACAAGGGAAAGATCAAAGCGTTGATTACATCACTAAAGAGTAGCAGGTAATTAAAATGTGTGTGTGTGTGAGATATAAAAAGTAGGTCGTCGATATACGGGATTAGGCTAGACACCTTCAAACTGATATTTAGACTAATTGTGACGAATGTTGAAGGAAATCTAAACTTTCAATTCCTCATATAAGATCCGTAACATCTGAAATACGTCGGTAACGATGTGTCATATTGGAGGTGAGATTCCCCAACAGAGGTATTTAAAAGATCGAAAAATATATACATAACGCGACATCATTAATCTTGTATGCAGTTACGGGAAAACAAATGTACGGTGAATAAGTGGTCAATGGATAATCAACGACCGTGAAAACGGTATACTGCTAATGTTAATGAATCTAACAAAGAGTATGCGAGAGCGAGAGAGATGGTAGTAGGACGCACGATGAAAAGGTCATTTTACTTTCACTCTCAATACGGTTCCTACCGAATACGATGTATTTTCACATAATCATAGAGAAGCGAATATAATGATGGTATATATGACCTTTAACGAAGGCGACTTTTAAAATTTGTTTTTCGACAGTCCACATATGGCAATACTACATTGGAATGATTGAATTAGGCTACCTCCTTTCTATTACGTCACGGATTGCCGAAATTTGGGAAATAGAAAATGTTTTTAAGAAATGGTGCAATGACCTTTTAAACGCGTCTGGACCTGTATACATTTTCGAAAGTTTCGGGAAAACAAATATACGGTAAATAAGTGATCGATGGATAATCAACGGGAAATATAGATGCTAGATGGAACAAATTTTGTAATGGGGCTAGACACCTTCACACTGGTATTTAGACTAATTTTGACGTAGGTTGGAGGAAATCTAAACTTTCAATTCATCAAAAAAGATAAGTAAGTTCTGAAATACGTCGGTAACGGTATATCTCATTGAAGGTGAGATTTCCCAACAGGGGCATTTAAAAGATCGAAAGATATATACATAACGCGACATCATTAATCTTGTATGCAGTTTCGGGAAAACAAATGTACGGTAAATAAGTGATCGATGGATAATCAACGGGAAATACAGATGCTAGATGGAACTAACAAAGAGTATGCGGGAGCGAGAGAGATGGTAGTAGGACGCACGAGGAAAAGGTCATTTTACTTTCACTCTCAATACGGTTCCTACCGAATACGATGTATTTCCATAAGCGACTATAATGTAGCAATATCTGACCTTTAATGAAGGCGACTTTTTAAATTTGATTTTCGACACATGGCAATACTAATTTGTAACGGTCAACACTTTTCAATCTCTCTGATTGAATTTTGTAAGATCACGCATTAGAACGATGTCGTTTTCAATGATAATGTAAAAACATTTTATTAATAACAATATCTAATGAAATAATAAATATTGGTTGACCTTTACCTTCTCTTTTCATTCGACAATGTAACTCATTAAATTACCTATGTTTTTCGACCTTCACAGCTTTCGAAATTTGTAATAACAATACATGAAATTGTTTATAATAACCTCCTTTCACTCCTGACCTTCTGACGGCCCACTTGCGCAATTTTTCCATCACACTATCATCGATGGGAGGTAGGGTGGGGGGATCTAGACTCCCCCCAGCCCCACTACTATGCTTATTTAATTTTGCATTAGAATGGATCCAAGTTACAATTTTTATATTCATTACTTTTAGATATAAATGGATTCATAATTTCCCAGCATTTGGAAATGTATTCAAATGTATTGACATGGGTTAATATTTTCATTTTTGAATACATTATTTGAACTTTCCCAACAAACACAGAAAGTAACAGTTATTATAACATTTACGTGGCGGTTCCCTGGTAAAAATGGAAGCGTACCCGAAGAGTACAGTAAGAGTGAAATTAAAGGTATATGAAGAGTACGTACGCTTCGTGTACATTACGATAAGAGTACACGAAAAGTACACGGGAAAAAATTTGGATTAACAGTTTCTCCACGAATTGGGATTCGTATCTCTCGATGAGTCATCGAGAACAGGCGTCGCCATATGAGAGTAATGAATTCTCTATCTTGGTACCGATGATTCTCCAACGTATATCTAGTGTGTTTCTCTCTTACTGGAGTAGCCGGTACTCCAGCCTCGAAAATGTGGTGTTGCAACAAATCGAATGTTCGAGCGGACATGCTTTGGTGCGTTATCGAGCTAATTTTCGTTGTAATATATTAAAACAATTCTTTGATGCGGATAATAAACTTAAGCTAAAAGTTAAGTTCAAACTTTCGGCTCAACTTCCCGGGAAAAAATTAATTGTATATAATTGTATACAATTACATACAAATTGTATACAAACTTATAATAATCTATACAAATGTATACAGGTCTATATGGATTTTTCGTCTATAGAATTATATACGATGTATAGAGTTGTATACAAATTAATAAAATTATATATATTTGTATACAGTTATATAAAGTTTTATATAATATTGGAAAACGGTGAAATCTCGGTAAACTTTAATTTATATATTTATAATAAAGAATTTTGTCGACCGTAGTATTTAATTTATTATAAAATATTCGTGAATAAACGGTCACTGTAGCCAAACGTATATGACAATAAAACGTCAACACGTAAACAATGTAAACATAAACAAAAATAAATATATATTTCGGCCATTGATCCTGGCCCTCATCAGAAAAATTTTGAAAAATTGAAATAAATAAAAATTAAAAAATTACAGACGGAGGTAAATCCCCTGGTCTTGAAGTGGGGAAAAAAAATTCTAACGCACCCGCCCAACCAACCAAAATGCTGTTTTGTGCGCTTTATAGGTGGAACTGTAGAAATTCATCGTTCTTTATGAATATCTTAGAAACTATTATTATGATGAGAAGAAACGGCCCTCTATTTAAGTAAATGTAACGATTATTTAAATGTTAATGTATGTTCAGTAAAGGGTTATATATTTCTGGTAAAGTAGATTTTTCGAATCTAATATTTACCGTATTTTTTTTGGTTTTAATAAAAAAATTTTCTATTTCTTTTCTTTTAATTTCATTATTTTCTATTGCTAAAATTTTAACATTATTGTAATCAATATTGTGATTTGTTTCAATCCTATGTACCGTTAAACCAGTATATGATTTTTCTTCTCCATAAATATTTTTTTGGTGTTCTTTTAATCTAGTTTCCAATTTTCTACCAGTTTGTCCAATATACACGCGATTACAGCATGCACAAGGTATTTCATATACCACTTTACTGTGTTTTAGTAAAGGAAGTTGATCTTTAAAAGGTTTAATTCCACCAATATTTCTATGTATTGGTTTTGATACTAATCTAATGTTTTCTTTTTTTAGTCTCTTTTGTAACCTTTCTGTAATGCCTTGTACATATGGAATAGAAGTAGTTTTTTTATAATTTACTTCCTTACGTCTGTTACTATTTTTAAGCGAATTGTAATATTTATCAACTCTGGAACTAATACTTTCATTAATAATATCAGCAGGGAAACCGTTATCAAATAAAATGTGTTTAACTAAGGCCAGATTTTTCTTTCTAAAACGTATTTCAGAAAGCTGGATTGCTCTGTCAATTAAACCCCATGCTACACTAATTTTATAGTTTAAAGGGTGGTTAGATAAAAAATTAAGGTATCGACCAGACCAAGTATTCTTATGGTACCAGTCAGTATCTAACAGACCATTACTTTTTCTAATGACAAGTATATCTAAAAAATTGATTTTGTTGTCATTTTCCATCTCGGAAGTAAAGGTAATTCTATTAGTATATCCTTTAATTTTTTTTAAACTATTAAATATGTTTAAAACATGTTCTTCTTCATTATTAGGGTAACAAAGTAGTATATCATCCACGTAACGTAAATAAAAGGCAGGTTTGAAATTTAATTTTTTAATTAAGATGTTTTCCAGAAATTCCATTTCAAGATTGGCCACCACTGGAGAAAGTGGTGACCCCATGGGTACACCATGGATCTGTTTATAAAATTTATTTTGGAAAGAGAATATTGTATTATTTAAAACTAAACGAAGACCATATTTAAATTCTGTTTGTGGTATATTTGTGAGAGGTGAAATTTCCGGCCAATGTTTGTCAATAACAATATTTAAAATATCAACGGAAACGTTCGTGAATAAAGAGACTACGTCTAATGACATTATTTTAAAATTATAAGGTATGTTATAAGATTTCAATTTTTTCCTGCAATCCCAGCTGTCCTTAACATGTGTTTGATTTTTACCAACAATATTTACTAAGATGTTTGAAAAAAATTTTGCTAAATTATATGTAGGTGAATTAATGGTCGAGACAATAAGTCTAAGAGGTAACCCTTCTTTATGGACCTTTGGAAGGCCATAAGCTCGAGGAATGACACCATTATGAGTCTTCAAATGTTTTCCCATAGATTTGTTAATATATTCTGCTCTTTCCCATTTACTGATCAATGAGTTAACTTGTTCAGATATAGTATGGGTGTACTCATATTTTGATATAGTATATGTAGAAGTATCATTTAATAATGTGAGCATTTTACTTAAATATACACTTTTTTCCATGATAACGGTGATATTGCCCTTATCGGCATTTGTAAAAATAAGATTATTATTATTTTCAATAAAATTGTGAAAATTATCCATAACAGATTTTGGAAACGTAAAGGTGTGTTTTTTGTATTTGTTTATATTAAATCCTTTTAAAATACTGACACAATCTTGTCTAATACTATTTTTTCTGTCTAGTATAACTTCATCTTCTTCATTTACTACATTGTCCACCTTAGTTAAGCCATCTTCAATGCCAGCAATAAAATTTTGTAATGGGAAATGTTTCATATTATTAATGGGGAAGGAGTATTTATCTCCTACAGATAAAACATCCAAAACCTCAGTTGGAATGTGTACATTAGAATAATTTTTCACCCATTTATGATTAAAATGGGGTTTAAAATTATTGTATGTACTGTATATGGTGTTATGTTTGTTCTTAACTTTCTGAAACTTAAGACTTAGTCTTTTAGCATGTAACTCATTTAGTCTATCGTAAGTCAAACTTTGTGTTAAAAAAAATTTATTGTAAATTGAAAAAGGCAGAAAATAAACAATTTCATGAAAAAGTTTTATTCTTTGTTCAGTTAATTGTCTAATTCTAAAATTAATATCAGTAATTTCCATATTTAAAAGTGTTTGTTGTAATTCATTACATATAATCGTAAACTTGTTGGACATTTTATAAGACCAGAACGTTCTACTGTATTTAAAATTAAAATTGGATAAATGACTAGGTAGGATCCTGCTACTTCTACAACGTAATAAAAAAATTCTTTGATTTATAAGTTTGGGTATCGTATCCACTAAAAAGATCCATTCCTTTAAGAGGCTGTACGGTTTCATTCCAAAATTATATTTAATATAATTTAAAAACGAAAAATACATCGTACTGCCTTAGAATAACACGTATGTAAAATTTATAATAAAGAATTTTGTCGACCGTAGTATTTAATTTATTATAAAATATTCGTGAATAAACGGTCACTGTAGCCAAACGTATATGACAATAAAACGTCAACACGTAAACAATGTAAACATAAACAAAAATAAATATATATTTCGGCCATTGATCCTGGCCCTCATCAGAAAAATTTTGAAAAATTGAAATAAATAAAAATTAAAAAATTACAGACGGAGGTAAATCCCCTGGTCTTGAAGTGGGGAAAAAAAATTCTAACGCACCCGCCCAACCAACCAAAATGCTGTTTTGTGCGCTTTATAGGTGGAACTGTAGAAATTCATCGTTCTTTATGAATATCTTAGAAACTATTATTATGATGAGAAGAAACGGCCCTCTATTTAAGTAAATGTAACGATTATTTAAATGTTAATGTATGTTCAGTAAAGGGTTATATATTTCTGGTAAAGTAGATTTTTCGAATCTAATATTTACCGTATTTTTTTTGGTTTTAATAAAAAAATTTTCTATTTCTTTTCTTTTAATTTCATTATTTTCTATTGCTAAAATTTTAACATTATTGTAATCAAAATTGTGATTTGTTTCAATCCTATGTACCGTTAAACCAGTATATGATTTTTCTTCTCCATAAATATTTTTTTGGTGTTCTTTTAATCTAGTTTCCAATTTTCTACCAGTTTGTCCAATATACACGCGATTACAGCATGCACAAGGTATTTCATATACCACTTTAGTGTGTTTTAGTAAAGGAAGTTGATCTTTAAAAGGTTTAATTCCACCAATATTTCTATGTATTGGTTTTGATACTAATCTAATGTTTTCTTTTTTTAGTCTCTTTTGTAACCTTTCTGTAATGCCTTGTACATATGGAATAGAAGTAGTTTTTTTATAATTTACTTCCTTACGTCTGTTACTATTTTTAAGCGAATTGTAATATTTATCAACTCTGGAACTAATACTTTCATTAATAATATCAGCAGGGAAACCGTTATCAAATAAAATGTGTTTAACTAAGGCCAGATTTTTCTTTCTAAAACGTATTTCAGAAAGCTGGATTGCTCTGTCAATTAAACCCCATGCTACACTAATTTTATAGTTTAAAGGGTGGTTAGATAAAAAATTAAGGTATCGACCAGACCAAGTATTCTTATGATACCAGTCAGTATCTAACAGACCATTACTTTTTCTAATGACAAGTAAATCTAAAAAATTGATTTTGTTGTCATTTTCCATCTCGGAAGTAAAGGTAATTCTATTAGTATATCCTTTAATTTTTTTTAAACTATTAAATATGTTTAAAACATGTTCTTCTTCATTATTAGGGTAACAAAGTAGTATATCATCCACGTAACGTAAATAAAAGGCAGGTTTGAAATTTAATTTTTTAATTAAGATGTTTTCCAGAAATTCCATTTCAAGATTGGCCACCACTGGAGAAAGTGGTGACCCCATGGGTACACCATGGATCTGTTTATAAAATTTATTTTGGAAAGAGAATATTGTATTATTTAAAACTAAACGAAGACCATATTTAAATTCTGTTTGTGGTATATTTGTGAGAGGTGAAATTTCCGGCCAATGTTTGTCAATAACAATATTTAAAATATCAACGGAAACGTTCGTGAATAAAGAGACTACGTCTAATGACATTATTTTAAAATTATAAGGTATGTTATAAGATTTCAATTTTTTCCTGCACAATTTTTTTTCCCCACTTCAAGACCAGGGGATTTACCTCCGTCTGTAATTTTTTAATTTTTATTTATTTCAATTTTTCAAAATTTTTCTGATGAGGGCCAGGATCAATGGCCGAAATATATATTTATTTTTGTTTATGTTTACATTGTTTACGTGTTGACGTTTTATTGTCATATACGTTTGGCTACAGTGACCGTTTATTCACGAATATTTTATAATAAATTTAATTTATATACAATAATATACACTTGTATAGAAATGTATGCATCTGTATATGTTAATATCAACTTGTATCGGCATGTATACAGTTGTATACAAACCTATAATTTGGTTAATTTGAACATTCAGTATATTTCGCATACAACTATATACAAATGTATATAATTATAGTAACTTGTATATACTTGTATACAATAGTATATATTCATATTAATGAAGGAAGATTGCGGTTACATGAAATTTTACAACTGTGTACCATTTTATACAACTGTACAGAATTGTATATGAAACTAAGAAATGCTATCATTTTGCAGACGTTTAATTCAATGTTATATATGAAACACTATATAACTTTATATAACTTCATACAATTGTATATATACTTGTAATAATTTTTATTGTATTCGCGTGTATACAGTTCTATACAAAAAATAATTTGATTAATTTCAAAATTCAATGCAGTTTGCATACTAGTGTATACAATTGTATACATATGTTAATAGATAGTCAGAGTTACCGACAGTGTTTCTCGCAAGCGCATGAGTCTTGGGCAATTACTTTATAAGGAACCTCCAAAAATATCGACAGAATAGCGCGCGTATGATGTGGTATGTTACACATGCACCGCGTGTGTGTGTGCGCTAGTACGTTGATGTCAGTATGGCAATCATGAAATGTTGTAAATTGCGAATGTGGCGCGCGCGCGCATGTGTGTGTATTTGTGTGTATGTGTATGTCATCAATTTTTTCTTTACGAATATAGCGAACAATTATATACAGTTGTATACAATTACATATTATTGAATAGTAATGTATACAGTTTTGTAAAATTGTATAGACGATAAATTCATATACAATTGTATACAATTGGATGCATGCAATTCTATACAATTGTATACAGTTCATTTTTTCCCGGGTTTTAAATTCGTCTTTTCGTTTGCGAGGTACAGCATTTACAAAAAAAAATGCACAGTCGATTATTTTTTTGTTCATTCGCCTTTTACGTCAGTACCGTTGAGTTAGCGAAGAAAATGCAGTACCCTTTTGTGGAGAATTTGATGCTCTGCCTTTTTTATTTAAAACATTTTTTGTGTGATTATAAGTATGGTTTATTAAAAAATGCAAAAAAACGTATATTTTTTAGGTGTTTTTTTAACCGACCACCTCACAATCTTGTATGGATCGACTCCAAAAACTAATCAGATCTAAGTTAGGACGTATGCACAACATCACGGACAAAAATTATTTTTCTTTTTCTGGGATCTTTAGTCTGAAACGCCGACATTTGATGAAAAACTATAGGGTAATTTTCTTGGCCGAGATGACCAAATTCATTACTTCGTTCGACCTACGGTCAGGGTCGAAGTAATATTAAGTGGCTGAATTTAAGGAATTAATATAAATATATACTTTAAAAAAAGGAATTGTAGCAATTTTATTGGATAAATATATGGATACTTAAAATTTTGTTATTTTTCTAATCATTTTTTTATGTATTGTTATCTTATTCTATGAATATTCTTTGTCTTCACCGAGTCATTTTCTTCTCTGGTTTATAATATAAAAGAAGTCATTAAAATATATGCTTACCCACATGGTAATAAGAAAATATATTCAGCCAAATCACTGTTAACAAGTGTAGATTGTGTTGATTTTCGAAAAAAATTTTCTCAGTTACATAGATTAATTGTCCCTTTCCTTACAAAAAATGTATATACTTACTTTATTTATAAGATGTATACACTATATCTTGATATAAACGTATTAAGATAATTTTTATTGTAATCGAAGTTTTCATGTTTCTAATAAGTTTTCCAGCCTATTCAACTATTTATCATCTTCATACATCAATATTTTTCTTTTCTAATAAAGGAAATGAAAATTCAATGATAAAAATATACAATTATTCATATGACATAGCTTTATGTTACTTTTGATAAGCGTATGTTAAATTTAATCTTTCAATATAGACAGTGCGAATCTATATATATATAATAATATACAAGCAACGCCCCTGGTGGCACCAATGTAGAGTGTCATTCGTTCTTCACATGGAGCATAGAGTACGTACCGTTCTAATAGAGTAAGTAAAACTTTGTCCGTCATCGAGCCGCGCTTTTCCCAAGTTGGAGTGTGCCATACTCCAACATCGAACCAGGGCAATCCCATGCTTCTGGAAGAAATCGAGTTGGCGTCGCTCGATCACCTATCGAGAAGCTGTTAATCCAAATTTTTTCCCGTGTACGTACACTTAAATGCCGCTTCCCGAGGTGTACAATAAGAGTACAGTAAGCGTACAGCAAGAGTGATTTTGAACATTATCCCGTTTCGTCCTGAAATACCGTCAATTTTGACTTCTTTTCATCAGGTGCTTTCTTAGAGAAAAAAAATCACTCAACCGTTTTGAAATAACTACCTATTGTATTTTTCTCGAACTTTCTAAATCCGGTTTCAGATTGACTATATCTGCCGCCATTTTTTTTACTATGGCGGTTTAAACGTAAAAAAATTGTGAATTTTGAAAAAATTTCTTCAAATTATCGTATTTTTGAACAGGAAACCGTGGTCGGAACAAGCTAAGTCTCTGTATCTGGTGGAGTAATTAGTTACACTAAACGATAGGATGGTTATTAATTCTCCATTCAAAATGGTGGCTTCAAAATGGCGGTTCACAGTCAAAATTTTGTTGAAAAATTTCTGGACGATCTAACTCAGAAGCTACGAGCTTTTTAAACAAAATTTTGAGAATGAAAAGTTCTTAGAATTCATTGAGAAATTTAGTGAAATTTTTTTAGATTTTTTTAAATGAAGTTTTGAGAAATTTGTTTTCAAAATTTTTTTCAAAATTGTAATTTATTTACGAAAAATTCTGAACAAAATTTAGTGCATTCTGTGGTAAATTCTAAGACTTTTTTGTTCTTTGGAATTCTTTCCAAAAGTTTATAGTTTTGGAAGAAATGAATTTCAAATATTATAGTTTAAGATTTTTCTTTCTCGAAAACTATCAACTTTTGGGAAAAAATGCATAGAATAAAAAACTCTTAGAGTTCATCAGAGAATGCACTGAATTTTGTTCAGAATTTTTAGAAAAAAAAATTACAATTTTGAAAAGAATTTTGAAAAGAATTTTGAAAAAATTTTTCAAAAATTCATTTCAAAAATCTGAAAAAAATCCACTATATTTTTCGGCGAATTCTAAGAATGTTTTATTCGTAGCATTTTTTAAAACAAGCTCATAATTGGTCAGTTAGAGCGTCCAGAAATTTTTCAACAAAATGTTCACTGAGAACCGCCATTTTGAATCGTGAATTAATAACCATCCTATCTTTTAGTATAACTATTTACTCCACCAGATACAGAGATTCCGCTTGATTGGTACACGGTTTGCTGTTAAAAAATACGATTATTTGAACAAATTTTTTCAAAATTCACGATTTTTTTATGTTTAAACCGCCATAGTAAAAAAATGGCGGCAGATATGGTCAATCTGAAACCGGATTTAGAAAGTTCAAGAAAAAATACAATAGGTTTGGTTATATCAAAACGATTGAGTGACTTCTCCATGAGAAAGCACCTGATGAAAAAAAGTCAAAATTTATGACATTTCAGGACGAAACGGGTTAAGAGCGAACATACGTACACTTAAATACCGTTTCCCAAAATGTACAATAAGAGATTTTAATAAAAAATTGTATTTTTCACTTTTTTCTTATTTTTAGTTTATTATTTAATTCTAATAATTTTTAAACTTTTTTTAAGATAAATAAATTATCTTAAAAAAGCTGAGATCTCAAACAGTCACCGATCCAAGTATTGTTCCTCAACACAGATGCTTTACGCGATCAACGACCGCGCGCGATACGGACCACTGGTCTATCACTGTCTATCACTATATTTATAACGTCATATGATATTTGTGTTAAAATTTAAGACAATTCTTAATTTTATTGTTTGCATTGTTCCGTACGGATGTTCTGGAGATTAATGCTATGAGTTCTGAGTAAAATATAAATATGATTGTAAATATAAGTATGCCACACTGCGCCTACACACATATCTAAATATATATAACGTAATTGTTTTTAAATATTGTTAAATAAAATATTTAATTCAAACTTGTACTTGTATAAAAATTTACAAACGACACTCTATTACACGCTTTATTTCCTCTCGAAGAACGCTTCATTAAGTACGCTCCCGTATGCCTTGTTTCATTCCTAATAAGAATATGGTACATTTAAATATGAATATCACAAGTGTATTCTTAAAAATCTATGTGTACCTTTCATTCACCCTCCATGTACTTTTCCATAAGGAGTATTCGAGTACTATTAAAATGTCCAAATTCACTGTCGTACTCTCGGCAAGCGAAAGGTAACTTAAAAGTACATGAAGGGTACGTACACTTCGTTGAAGAGTATGTATACCCTTCGTGTACGTTTCCCGTACATTTAAAGTGTACGCTTTATTTTTATCAGGGTTACATTGTTACGTAACTGTTACTTCTATGTTTGCAGCATGAAGTAAGAGATAGTTTGCAGGGTTTCTAATGCATTCAAATCCAAAAATATTCTAATATTATTTTAATACAATAATATGGATTACAATTGTGATCTTGAATCCAAATGAATGTATAAATAAGATCGTTGTCGAACATGCTAATATATGAATGCACTTTAATACATAACATGATTATAAATGTATTCAAATGGATTCTTTCATCATTATATAATGTATTAATACATATGAATGCATGTATATACTATGATGTTTAAATAGCGAATTAAAATTTACTATGATGTATTGAAATTTTCGATACATTTCAATACATTGCCGATTGCTGCGTTATTACATTTATTTCTGGATTCGTGTGCATTCAAATTATTTACTGGATTTTAATTTTGTATTAAAATGCATTCGTAGCAGACAGAATACGCATTAAAAGAATGTAAAATGAATGCATATGAATCTTTGCTGAATCCATTTTCAATTACTGGGATTTTAGGTTTGAAACTTTTATTCGAAAGGAGTTTGAACTATGAATACTGACAATAGGGAAGTATTCACAAGACCAAGAAACAGCATTCAAAGTATCATATCTGAATATTGTTAATACTTCTGAATGCTTTTGCCCATAAACTTTCATTTGAAAAGAGATTATCCACCGACATAAGATTCTAGGTCTTAAATTTTCTTTCGACAAGAATTTTACAATTATCTAAAGATGTTAGATTTAAAACTTTCATTCGAAAGCAGTGTGAACCATCAACATATGAATTTAGATTTGAATAATAATTAAACAAATACAACCTTACGATTACAATTTACATTAAAATTTAAAATGTACATGCCGAATACGTCTTCGAGAATAGCAAAGCATTCACCTTACATACTTGTAATCTTCATAGTATTGGGAAGCATTCAAAAACAATACTTCCATAAAAATTACAAATGACTGACAGTAGGGAAGTATTCACAAAGGCCAACAAACAGCATTCCAAGTATCACATCTGAATATTGTCAATATTTCTGAATGCTTTCGCCCATAAACTTTCATTCGAAAAGGGATTATCCAGCGACATAAGATTCTTGGTCTTAAATTTTCTTTCGACAAGAATTTTACAATTGTCTAAAGATGTTAGATTTAAAACTTTCATTCGAAAGCAGTGTGAACCATCAACATATGAATTTAGATTTGCATAATAATTAAACAAATACAACCTTACGATTACAATTTACATTAAAATTTAAAATGTACGTGCCAAGAATACGTCTTTGAGAATAGCAAAGCACTCACATTATATTCAAAGTTCCATATCTGTCACTTGTTAATACTTCCGAATGCTTTTCTTCAACTATTCCTGTACACTTTCATTCAACTTTACATTGAATAGTCTTAATTACATATTATAATATGAATATTTATTAAATTACTGAGATAAGTGTATAACTTCCCCTGCAAGGCATACAAATTCTCTACATTCAATACTTTTTAATACCTTAACAAGGATAACAAAACCAATACAGAGTTAGGCAATTTACAAAATACTGTATCGACAAAGAACAGATGAAATAAAATACAATAATGCAATACAATTAATTGAAGAATTCACTGTCCAATAACTATATATACTTACATTATTCCTTGCAAAGATGTACGTTACACGTGGTATTGAAAACCATCAATAAATCTTTCCAATTTTGGAAGTTTATTACGAGACACATTCGGTTGTTGCGAATTGTTTGACATATTAATATTAATTAAAAAAACACAATTAAAAATAAATGTATTGTACAAAAGAAAAATGTGCAAAAAACAGATACAAAAAATTGGCTAACAATTCTCGAAACACGCACGTGAGATCGATTTGAAGGTGAAAGTAAAGAAGAACTATGAAGGAACCAATTGGAATAAAAAAAAATATTGAAAATATGATTAAATTATTGAAAAAACGTTGATAAATGTACGAAATCTGAAACACGCGTGTATCACAAGAGAAGAAAAGTGTATTTTAAACAAGCATTGCGCGCGCGATGTTGGGTGATGCTCGCCGTTGATAGGCGCGCCTTGCCAATCGTCCCACGACCGGGAATTTTAAGTTACATTTGTATTTGTATTTATTGGATCAACGGCCAGAATAGGCCTTGAAACAATTTGTTATATATTGTGAGCGCATAAAATAAAAATATATTAAAATGTGAATAATTAATATGTAATAAATAAAAATGCAATCAGAATAAATAATAAATAATAACACAATCGTATTAAATAATACTATCAATAATGAACTATATAAAACATCCATTAAAGATAAGAATTCAAGGTAACAAAACATTTCATACATTGTATATAAGGGAACGAACTTTTTTCTTAAACATATAGAGTGACACAGTACAATAATAGCCGCAGAGCTAAAGTTTTGTAAAGCGTTAGGAATTATCGGTTGCACTTAAAACTGAACGTTGTCTGTCTTAGAAAACCTAACATCGAGTAAGCCTTTCACACAACGTACTTTAAATGATCTGCATTCACATTGATGATACTACATTGGGTTATGAACAAAATAAAACATTCATAAATTAATATTATTATTTATTTATTTATTTATTTTAATTAAACGGACCGTACTGGCCCTTAACAAAAATAATACATTTGAGATGCAGTTTTAACTACCGAAGGTACAAAATAACATTTTCTTATGTAATTAAAACAAACGTAAACTTGAAATATTCACACATAGGCGTGATTTAAATAAACCTAATTCCCTGACAGATGTAAGAGAGAGTCAGGTAAGGCATTCCACAGACGTCTTAATCTAGCCATTGGCGACTGGATCTATTGAAAAGAGTTTATCTGTCAACATAAGATTTTAGGTCTGACATTTTCTTTCGACAAGAATTTTTATATCGACTAAAGATGTTAGGTCGGAAACTTTCATTCAACATGAGTTTATTCATCGACATAAGATTGTAGGTCTGAATAGAAAACTATTGAAACCTATTCATTTCTTACATTAATTAATAAGTTTTAATACTATTAAAGTGATAACGCCAGCTCTACGCATACATATTCCATAATGTAGATTATATTTTGTTTAATATATTTTATTTTTTACGATATTTCTTTACACTACATATTCATAAGCTATACGATCCAATAGTGAATTTCTATTTTAATGTGTACGATGAAGTAAATCACAATACAAAATTCATGTTTTAATAATGTATCATAGTTATTAAGTTCCCACCATGATTTTACCATACGAATTAAATACGTTTTAATATAGTTTAATAATGCAAAATATAAGTTTTGGTTCGTTAACTTTTAACAATGTTTATTAACTAATAATAAAAATACAAACTAAAAAAACCCTTAATCGTCACATTTTTAATAGTTTTTAATTGAAACATTATTTATTTGTTGGCCTACTTACCATTAGTCTCTTTTTGTCATTTAAAAAGTTTAAAAAATACAAACACTGAATGATGTTCTTGAATTGTACGATAAACAATCTTTTATCCAATCCACATCGCTGACTGTCAGTCTGACCTGAAAAAAAACGAAGCACTTTACACAAAGAATACATTTTTAGTTTAAATTGTTTACATAGTAATAAAAGTGTTAATACTCATCTGACTTAATGAACTTCTGCCGCAGATATACTTGAACACGTAACCTCTATATGTGCTTAAAATCGTTAGAAACACATAAAAAAAGTTATCTACTTCATTATTCACTTCAATTATCACACGGAATTTCATTATTAATTAATCATTTTATTTTTATTGAAAATAACCTCGAATCTGAATTGCGGCACACGTACACACTAATACAAACAAAGATGTCAACATTCGTTACTTTCGCGTACTCGGCCCATATATCCCCGAGAAACCTTGGCATGAACCCTAGAAACATGTAGACAGTCCACCACCTTTTTCAATCAAGTGGGGCATTTTTTCCCTCACCCCACACGAACGTCGAAAAGCACTTACGTTCGTTGAAAGCGCTCGGATTACCGGTTGATTCTTGGGACATGTTTATTTACTTAATTGTTTCTAAATTAGGTTAAACTACTCTTCGCGACTGAAAAGGGCTTAAATATTCTGGAAGGTTTCATACCCTTAAAGAAATGCTCAAATTAATAATGCAACCCGTAGGCGTCATCCAACAAAATCATGAAGGTTGCGCTTTTTGTAGAGGCTCACATTTCATAAGAAATTAGCTTGCAGTTCCAATGAGTTCCATAAGAAAATTTTATTGGCAACTGCACTAATCAAAATGATCGATTCGGATGGAAAATCGCATGACTGCCGCGCATTGCTTGATTCAGCGTTACAATCAAATTTTCTAACGCAACGTTTGTGCGATAAGCTTAAATTAAAATTGAAACACACTAACATTAGAGTTTCGGGAATCAGCGACGGAGCAACCGTTGTAAATAAACGCGCGAATATTTCAATTTATTCACGTATGAATTCTTTTAAGGCTAAACTATCTTGTCTTGTGTTAGCTAGAATGACAGAAAACAGACCGGGTGTTACTATCGAAGCTACGAATATGAATATTTCGGATGATTTAACTCTTGCCGATCCTGGTTTCAACGAATCTTCATCGATTGATTTGTTAATTGGAGCCTTATTGTTCTGGGAACTGATATGTCAGGGTCCGGTGCGATTGGGACAAAATTTACCCTTCATGCAAAAAACATTTTGGTTGGATTATTTCCGGACCCATTGCTACTCCCAAACAAGCCTTTCAGGGCACTTTGTGTCATTTTAGTGCAAACGAAAAACTCGAAGAGCAGTTATCTAAATTTTAAGAAGTTGAGGAAAAATTCTTGTCAGCCAAACGTGAGGATCACTTTAGAAAAACGAATTTTCGTAACCCGAATGGTCTGTTTGTAGTTAGCATTCCATTCAATTTCTTTAATAATAACATATTGGGCGACTCGAGAGAAGTGGCGCTCAATCGTTTTCATACTTTAGAAAGGAAATTGGCTAAAGGTGACGATTTAAGATTACATTATCACAGTTTCATTCGCAAATACGTTGACCTCGGTCATATTACAGAGGTAAAGAATACTAATAAATTAGAATTCGAATGTTATTTGCCAGATCACCCTGTAATTCAGCCGGCATCATTGACCACCAAACTCCGCATTACCATCGACGCTTCACCGAAGATAACTAATGGGAAATCTTTAAACGAGTCCACCCCCCCCCCCCCCCACCCCCCCCCCCCCCCACCCCCCCCCCCCCCCACCCCCCCCCCCCCCCACCCCCCCCCCCCCCCACCCCCCCCCCCCCCCACCCCCCCCCCCCCCCACCCCCCCCCCCCCCCACCCCCCCCCCCCCCCACCCCCCCCCCCCCCCACCCCCCCCCCCCCCCACCCCCCCCCCCCCCCACCCCCCCCCCCCCCCACCCCCCCCCCCCCCCACCCCCCCCCCCCCCCACCCCCCCCCCCCCCCACCCCCCCCCCCCCCCACCCCCCCCCCCCCCCACCCCCCCCCCCCCCCACCCCCCCCCCCCCCCACCCCCCCCCCCCCCCACCCCCCCCCCCCCCCACCCCCCCCCCCCCCCACCCCCCCCCCCCCCCACCCCCCCCCCCCCCCACCCCCCCCCCCCCCCACCCCCCCCCCCCCCCACCCCCCCCCCCCCCCACCCCCCCCCCCCCCCACCCCCCCCCCCCCCCACCCCCCCCCCCCCCCAAATATTTATTTATTACCACGTTTTCTGCAATAGTACGTGAGTTTCATTTATTCCGTTTTCTGCGATAGTACGTGAGTTTTATTTATTCCGTTTTCTGCGATAGTACGTGAATTTATTTATTACCCGTTTTCTGCGATAGTACGTGAATTTATTTATTTCCGTTTTCTGCGATAGTACGTGAATTTTTATTTATTCCGTTTTCTGCGATAGTACGTGAATTTATTTATTCCGTTTTCTGCGATAGTACGTGAAATTTCATTTATTACTCTGTTTTCTGCGATAGTACGTGAGATTATTTATTCGCATTTCTGCGATAGTAAGTAAATTTTCATTTTTTAATCCGTTTTTTGCTATAATACGTGTGTTTTTATTTATTACTCCGTTTTCTGCGATAGTGCGTGAGTTCCATTTATTCCGTTTTCTGCGATAGTATGTGAGATTCATTTATTCCATTTTCTGCGATAGTACGAGAATTTATTTATTTATTACCATATTCTCTGCGATAGCACGTGAGCTTATTTAATCCATTTTCTGCAATAGTACTTGAATTTTCATTTATTACTCCGTTTTCTGCGGTAGTACGTGAGTTTCATTTATTCCGATAGTACGTGAAATTATTTATTCCTTTCTCTGCGAGAGTACGTGAATTCGTTTATTTATTACCCCATTTTCTGGGATAGTACGTGAATTTATTTATTTATTACGACGTTTTCTGCGATAGTACGTGAGATTATTTATTCGCTTTTCAGCGATAGTATGTAAATTTTCATTTTTTACCCCGTTTTCAGCGATAGTACGTGAGTTTCATTTATTCCGTCTTCTGCGAAAGAACGTGAATTTATTTATTCCGTTCACTGCGATAGTACGTGAATTTTCATTTATTACCCCGTTTTCTGTGACAGTACGTGAGTTTCATTTATTCCGTTTTCTGAGATAGTACGTGAATTTATTTTTAATCCGTTTTCTGCGATAGTACGTGAGTTTCATTTATTCCATTTTCTGCGATAGTACGTGAATTTTCATTTATTACTCCGTTTTTTTACTATAGTACGTGAGTTTTCATTTTTTACTCCGTTTTCTGCGATAGTACGTGAGTTTTCATTTATTACTCCGTTTTCTGCGATAGTACGTGAGTTTTATTTATTCCATTTTCTGCGATAGTGCGTGAGTTTGATTTATTCCATTTTCTGCGATAGTACGTGAGTTTCATTTGTTCCGTTTTCTGCGATAGTAAGTGAATTTATTTATTTATTACCCCGTTTTCTACTATAATACGTTAGTTAATTTATTCCGTTTTCTGCGACAGTACGTACATTTATTTATTCCGTTCTCTGCGATATTACCTGAATTTTCATTTTTTACCCCGATTTTTGCTATAGTACGTGAGTTTTCATTTATTACTCCGTTTTCTGAGATAGTACGTGAATTTATTCATTCTGTTTTCTGAGACAGTACGTTACTTTTAATTTATTATCCCGTTTCCTCCGATAGTATGCGAATTTTCATTTATTACTCCGTTTTCAGCGAGACTACGTGAGTTTTATGTCTTCCGTTTTCTGCGATATTACGTGAGTTTCATTTATTCCGTTTTCTGCGATAGTACGTGAGATTCCTTTATTTCGTTTTTTGTGGGAGTACGTGAGTTTCATTTATTCCGTTTTCTGCCATAGTACGTGAATTTATTCATTTATTACTCAGTTTCCTGCGATAGCACGTGAGTTTATTTAAACCATTTTCTGCAATAGTACTTGAATTTTCATTTATACTCCGTTTTCTGCGGTAGTACGTGAGTTTCATTTATTCCGATAGTACGTGAAATTATTTATTCCTTTCTCTGCGATATTACGTGAATTTGTTTATTTATTACCCCGTTTTCTGCGATAGTACGTGAATTTATTTATGTATTACCACGTTTTCTGCAATAGTGCGTGAGTTTATTTATTCCGTTTTCTGCGATAGTAAGTGAATTTTTATTTATCACTCCGTTTTCTCCGAGAGTACGTGAGTTTCATTTATTCCGTTTTCTGCGATGGTACGTGAATTTTCATTTATTACCCCGTTTTCTGCGATAGTAAGTGAGTTTCATTTGTTCAGTTTATTGTGATAGCACGTGAGTTTTATTTTTTTTCACTTTTCTGCTATAGTACGTGAATTTTCATTTATTACCCCGTTTTTTTGCTATAGTACGTGAGTTTCATTTATTCCGTTTTCTGCAATAGTACGTGAGTTTCATTTATTCCGTTTTTCGCTATAGTACGTGAATTTATTTATTCCGTTCTCTGCGATAGTACGTGAATTTTTATTTATTACACCGTTTTTTGCGATGGTACGTAAGTCTTTATTTATTACTCCGTTTTCTGCGATAGTACGTGAGTTTCATTTATTCCATTTTCTTCGATAGTACGTGAATTGATTTATTTATTACTACGTTTTCTGCGATATTACGTGAATTTATTTATTCCGTTATCTGCGATAGTAGGTGAATTTATTTATTCTGTTCTCTGCGATAGTACGTGAGTTTCATTTATTTCGTTTTCTGCGATAGTACGTGAAATTATTTATTCCGTTCTCTGCGATAGTACGTGAATTTTCATTAATTACCCCGTTTTTTTGCTATAGTATTTATTTATATATATTTATTTATTACCCCGTTTTCTGCGATAGTACGTGAGTTTTCATTTATTACTCCGTTTTCTGCGATAGTACGTGAATTTCGTTTATTCTGTTCTCTGCGATAGTACGTGAATTTTCATTTATTACCCCGTTTTCTGCGATAGTACGTGAATTTATTTATTTCGTCTTCTGCGATAGTACGTGAATTTATTTATTCCGTTCTCTGCGATAGTACGTGAATTTATTTATTCCGCTTTCTGCGGTAGTACGTGAGATTTATTTATTTCGTTTTCTGCGATAGTACGTCAAATTAGTTATTCCTTTCTCTGCGATAGTACGTGAATTTTTATTAATTACCCCGTTTTTTTTTGCTATAGTATTTATTTATATATATTTATTTATCACCACGTTTTCCGCTATAGTACGTGAGTTTCATTTATTCCGTTTTCTGCGATAGTACGTGAGTTTCATTTATTCCATTTTCTGCGATATTACGAGAATTTATTTATTTATTACCATATCCTCTGCGATAGCACGTGAGTTTATTTAATCCATTTTCTGCAATAGTACTTGAATTTTCATTTATTACTCCGTTTTCTGCGGTAGTACGTGAGTTTCATTTATTCCGATAGTACGTGAAATTATTTATTCCTTTCTCTGCGATATTACGTGAATTTGTTTATTTATTACCCCGTTTTCTGCGATAGTACGTGAATTTATTTATTTATTACCACGTTTTCTGCAATAGTACGTGAGTTTATTTATTCCGTTTTCTGCGATAGTAAGTGAATTTTTATTTATCACTACGTTTTCTGCGAGAGTACGTGAGTTTCATTTATTCCGTTTTCTGCGATAGTACGTGAATTTTCATTAATTACCCCGTTTTTTTGCTATAGTACGTGAGTTTCATTTATTCCGTTTTCTGCGATAGTACGTGAGTTTCATTTATTCCATTTTATGCGATAGTACGAGAATTTATTTATTTATTACCATATTCTCTGCGATAGCACGTGAGTTTATTTATTCCGTTCTCTGCGATAGTACGTGAATTTTCATTAATTACCCCGTTTTTTTGCTATAGTATTTATTTATATATATTTATTTATCACCACGTTTTCCGCTATAGTACGTGAGTTTCATTTATTCCGTTTTCTGCGATAGTACGTAAGTTTCGTTTATTCTGTTTTCTTCAATAGTGTGTGAGTTTCATTTATTCTGTTTTCTGCGATAGTACGTGAGTTTCATTTATTCCGTTCTCTGCGATAGTACGTGAATTTTCATTTATTACCCCGTTTTCTGCGACAGTACGAGAGTTTCATTTATTTCGTCTTCTGCGATAGTACGTGAATTTATTTATTCCGTTCTCTGCGATAGTACGTGAATTTATTTATTCCGCTTTCTGCGGTAGTACGTGAGATTTATTTATTTCGTTTTCTGCGATAGTACGTCAAATTAGTTATTCCTTTCTCTGCGATAGTACGTGAATTTTTATTAATTACCCCGTTTTTTTTGCTATAGTATTTATTTATATATATTTATTTATCACCACGTTTTCCGCTATAGTACGTGAGTTTCATTTATTCCGTTTTCTGCGATAGTACGTGAGTTTCATTTATTCTGTTTTCTTCAATAGTGTGTGAGTTTCATTTATTCTGTTTTCTGCGATAGAACGGGAGTTTCATTTATTCCGTTTTCTGCAATAGTGCGTGAGTTTCATTTATTCTGTTCTCTGGGATAGTACGTGAGTTTCATTTATTCCGTTCTCTGCGATAGTACGTGAGTTTTATTTATACTCCGTTTTCTGCGGTAGTACGTGAGTTTCATTTATTCCGATAGTACGTGAAATTATTTATTCCTTTCTCTGCGATATTACGTGAATTTGTTTATTTATTACCCCGTTTTCTGCGATAGTACGTGAATTTATTTATTTATTACCACGTTTTCTGCAATAGTACGTGAGTTTATTTATTCCGTTTTCTGCGATAGTAAGTGAATTTTTATTTATCACTCCGTTTTCTGCGAGAGTACGTGAGTTTCATTTATTCCGTTTTCTGCGATGGTACGTGAATTTTCATTTATTACCCCGTTTTCTGCGATAGTAAGTGAGTTTCATTTGTTCAGTTTATTGTGATAGCACGTGAGTTTTATTTTTTATTCACTTTTCTGCTATAGTACGTGAATTTTCATTTATTACCCCGTTTTTTTGCTATAGTACGTGAGTTTCATTTATTCCGTTTTCTGCGATAGTACGTGAGTTTCATTTATTCCGTTTTTCGCGATAGTACGTGAATTTATTTATTCCGTTCTCTGCGATAGTACGTGAATTTTTATTTATTACACCGTTTTTTGCGATGGTACGTAAGTCTTTATTTATTACTCCGTTTTCTGCGATAGTACGTGAGTTTCATTTATTCCATTTTCTTCGATAGTACGTGAATTGATTTCTTTATTACCACGTTTTCTGCGATAGCACGTGAGTTTATTTCTTCCGTTATCTGCGATAGTAGGTGAATTTATTTATTCTGTTCTCTGCGATAGTACGTGAGTTTCATTTATTTCGTTTTCTGCGATAGTACGTGAAATTATTTATTCCGTTCTCTGCGATAGTACGTGAATTTTCATTAATTACCCCGTTTTTTTGCTATAGTATTTATTTATATATATTTATTTATCACCACGTTTTCCGCTATAGTACGCGAGTTCCATTTATTCCGTTTTCTGCGATAGCACGTGAGTTTCATTTATTCCGTTCTCTGCGATAGTACGTGAATTTTCATTTATTACCCCGTTTTCTGCGACAGTACGAGAGTTTCATTTATTTCGTCTTCTGCGATAGTACGTGAATTTATTTATTCCGTTCTCTGCGATAGTACGTGAATTTATTTATTCCGCTTTCTGCGGTAGTACGTGAGATTTATTTATTTCGTTTTCTGCGATAGTACGTCAAATTAGTTATTCCTTTCTCTGCGATAGTACGTGAATTTTTATTAATTACCCCGTTTTTTTTTGCTATAGTATTTATTTATATATATTTATTTATCACCACGTTTTCCGCTATAGTACGTGAGTTTCATTTATTCCGTTTTCTGCGATAGTACGCGAGTTTCATTTATTCCATTTTCTGCGATATTACGAGAATTTATTTATTTATTACCATATCCTCTGCGATAGCACGTGAGTTTATTTAATCCATTTTCTGCAATAGTACTTGAATTTTCATTTATTACTCCGTTTTCTGCGGTAGTACGTGAGTTTCATTTATTCCGATAGTACGTGAAATTATTTATTCCTTTCTCTGCGATATTACGTGAATTTGTTTATTTATTACCCCGTTTTCTGCGATAGTACGTGAATTTATTTATTTATTACCACGTTTTCTGCAATAGTACGTGAGTTTATTTATTCCGTTTTCTGCGATAGTAAGTGAATTTTTATTTATCACTACGTTTTCTGCGAGAGTACGTGAGTTTCATTTATTCCGTTTTCTGCGATAGTACGTGAATTTTCATTAATTACCCCGTTTTTTTGCTATAGTACGTGAGTTTCATTTATTCCGTTTTCTGCGATAGTACGTGAGTTTCATTTATTCCATTTTCTGCGATAGTACGAGAATTTATTTATTTATTACCATATTCTCTGCGATAGCACGTGAGTTTATTTATTCCGTTCACTGCGATAGTACGTGAATTTTCATTTATTACCCCGTTTTCTGCGACAGTACGAGAGTTTCATTTATTTCGTCTTCTGCGATAGTACGTGAATTTATTTATTCCGTTCTCTGCGATAGTACGTGAATTTATTTATTCCGCTTTCTGCGGTAGTACGTGAGATTTATTTATTTCGTTTTCTGCGATAGTACGTCAAATTAGTTATTCCTTTCTCTGCGATAGTACGTGAATTTTTATTAATTACCCCGTTTTTTTTGCTATAGTATTTATTTATATATATTTATTTATCACCACGTTTTCCGCTATAGTACGTGAGTTTCATTTATTCCGTTTTCTGCGATAGTACGTGAGTTTCATTTATTCTGTTTTCTTCAATAGTGTGTGAGTTTCATTTATTCTGTTTTCTGCGATAGAACGGGAGTTTCATTTATTCCGTTTTCTGCAATAGTGCGTGAGTTTCATTTATTCTGTTCTCTGGTATAGTACGTGAGTTTCATTTATTCCGTTCTCTGCGATAGTACGTGAGTTTTATTTATACTCCGTTTTCTGCGGTAGTACGTGAGTTTCATTTATTCCGATAGTACGTGAAATTATTTATTCCTTTCTCTGCGATATTACGTGAATTTGTTTATTTATTACCCCGTTTTCTGCGATAGTACGTGAATTTATTTATTTATTACCACGTTTTCTGCAATAGTACGTGAGTTTATTTATTCCGTTTTCTGCGATAGTAAGTGAATTTTTATTTATCACTCCGTTTTCTGCGAGAATACTTGAGTTTCATTTATTCCGTTTTCTGCGATAGTACGCGAATTTATTTATTTATCACCCCGTTTTCTGCAATAGTAAGTGAGTTTCATTTGTTCAGTTTATTGTGATAGCACGTGAGTTTTATTTTTTATTCGCTTTTCTGCTATAGTACGTGAATTTTCATTAATTACCACGTTTTTTTGCTATAGTACATGAGTTTCATTTATTCCGTTTTCTGCGATAGTACGTGAGTTTTCTTTATTGCGTTTTCTGCGATAGTACGTGAATTTATTTATTCCGTTCACTGCGATAGTACGTGAATTTTCATTTATTACTCCGTTTTTTGCGATGGTACGTAAGTCTTTATTTATTACTCCGTTTTCTGCGATAGTACGTGAGTTTCATTTATTCCATTTTCTGCGATAGTACGTGAATTGATTTCTTTTTTACCACGTTTTCTGCGATAGCACGTGAGTTTATTTCTTCCGTTATCTGCGATAGTAGGTGAATTTATTTATTCTGTTCTCTGCGATAGTACGTGAGTTTCATTTATTTCGTTTTCTGCGATAGTACGTGAAATTATTTATTCCGTTCTCTGCGATAGTACGTGAATTTTCATTAATTACCCCGTTTTTTTGCTATAGTATTTATTTATATATATTTATTTATCACCACGTTTTCCGCTATAGTACGCGAGTTCCATTTATTCCGTTTTCTGCGATAGCACGTGAGTTTCATTTATTCCGTTCTCTGCGATAGTACGTGAATTTTCATTTATTACCCCGTTTTCTGCGACAGTACGAGAGTTTCATTTATTTCGTCTTCTGCGATAGTACGTGAATTTATTTATTCCGTTCTCTGCGATAGTACGTGAATTTATTTATTCCGCTTTCTGCGGTAGTACGTGAGATTTATTTATTTCGTTTTCTGCGATAGTACGTCAAATTAGTTATTCCTTTCTCTGCGATAGTACGTGAATTTTTATTAATTACCCCGTTTTTTTTTGCTATAGTATTTATTTATATATATATATTTATCACCACGTTTTCCGCTATAGTACGTGAGTTTCATTTATTCCGTTTTCTGCGATAGTACGTGAGTTTCATTTATTCCATTTTCTGCGATATTACGAGAATTTATTTATTTATTACCATATCCTCTGCGATAGCACGTGAGTTTATTTAATCCATTTTCTGCAATAGTACTTGAATTTTCATTTATTACTCCGTTTTCTGCGGTAGTACGTGAGTTTCATTTATTCCGATAGTACGTGAAATTATTTATTCCTTTCTCTGCGATATTACGTGAATTTGTTTATTTATTACCCCGTTTTCTGCGATAGTACGTGAATTTATTTATTTATTACCACGTTTTCTGCAATAGTACGTGAGTTTATTTATTCCGTTTTCTGCGATAGTAAGTGAATTTTTATTTATCACTCCGTTTTCTGCGAGAGTACGTGAGTTTCATTTATTCCGTTTTCTGCGATAGTACGTGAATTTTCATTAATTACCCCGTTTTTTTGCTATAGTACGTGAGTTTCATTTATTCCGTTTTCTGCGATAGTACGTGAGTTTCATTTATTCCATTTTATGCGATAGTACGAGAATTTATTTATTTATTACCATATTCTCTGCGATAGCACGTGAGTTTATTTATTCCGTTCTCTGCGATAGTACGTGAATTTTCATTAATTACCCCGTTTTTTTGCTATAGTATTTATTTATATATATTTATTTATCACCACGTTTTCCGCTATAGTACGTGAGTTTCATTTATTCCGTTTTCTGCGATAGTACGTAAGTTTCGTTTATTCTGTTTTCTTCAATAGTGTGTGAGTTTCATTTATTCTGTTTTCTGCGATAGTACGTGAGTTTCATTTATTCCGTTCTCTGCGATAGTACGTGAATTTTCATTTATTACCCCGTTTTCTGCGACAGTACGAGAGTTTCATTTATTTTGTCTTCTGCGATAGTACGTGAATTTATTTATTCCGTTCTCTGCGATAGTACGTGAATTTATTTATTCCGCTTTCTGCGGTAGTACGTGAGATTTATTTATTTCGTTTTCTGCGATAGTACGTCAAATTAGTTATTCCTTTCTCTGCGATAGTACGTGAATTTTTATTAATTACCCCGTTTTTTTTGCTATAGTATTTATTTATATATATTTATTTATCACCACGTTTTCCGCTATAGTACGTGAGTTTCATTTATTCCGTTTTCTGCGATAGTACGTGAGTTTCATTTATTCTGTTTTCTTCAATAGTGTGTGAGTTTCATTTATTCTGTTTTCTGCGATAGAACGGGAGTTTCATTTATTCCGTTTTCTGCAATAGTGCGTGAGTTTCATTTATTCTGTTCTCTGAGATAGTACGTGAGTTTCATTTATTTCATTTTCTGCGATAGTACGAGAATTTATTTATTTATTACCATATTCTCTGCGATAGCACGTGAGTTTGTTAAATCCGTTTTATGCAATAGTACTTGAATTTTCATTTATTACTCCGTTTTCTGCGGTAGTACGTGAGTTTCATTTATTCCGAAGTACGTGAAATTATTTATTCCTTTCTCTGCGAGAGTACGTGAATTTATTTATTTATTACCACGTTTTCTGCAATAGTACGGGAGTTTATTTATTCCGTTTTTTGCGATAGTACGTAAATCTTCATTTATTACTCCGTTTTCTTCGAGAGTACGTGAGTTTCATTTATTCCGTTTTCTGCGAGTAGTATAGGGCCCCCGATAGCCAGACGTAAACACCCCCTACTCCTCCACCTTGAGGCAGATCTGGCGCCAGACGGCACGCGCGCCTTGGGATAGGTCAGGGGTTAATGACCTTATAATTAGGTGATAATGGTTATTAATGGGTAATTAATGTCAAAACAAGCAATAAAAATGTCAATAAATAATGTTAATAGGTGATTAATGTCAAATAAATATTAATTTATGACCGTAAATAACACCATGGCCACCATGCGAGGTAGACCAGTCGTCTGGCGTAAACAAAAACGTACGGACAACGTTTGGCACGACGGTGAGGTAGGTCATGGTTCAGCGACCTGATACACGAGTGCTTCGTGGTTATTGTTATATAAACAATTAATGAAGACGATAATAAATATCGGTAATTGGGTAATTAAAGTCAGATGAGTGTTGATAATGATGATTAATTGATAGTTTGCGTATAAACAAATAATAAAGACGGTAATAAATAACGATAATGACCTTGCGATAAACATATGGTACGTGGGTCCCTTTGGCGATAAGTTGAGGTAGATCACGGTTCAACGATCTTTCAACGTCTATGTATTAGTGTTCGTTTTTTGTTATGATGAATAAACGGTAGAGCCGACATCCCACTTCCTCCGTATTGTGTATTAATATTTACCTACACAACACTCCACTGACCTATATATGTACACATGTGGCGTATGTGTCTCTCCACTTGCAGGTCGAAACAAGAAACTGAAATTTCTTACGCCGTCGTTGGAACGCACATGTGGCTTATATTCGAAAGTCCCGGTTTTCTAGGAAAATCTTGACGACGAGGGGGAGATAAGGTTCTAGAAGTAAGTTAGAATAAGTTATGTGTAAAAAAATAATATAGATTGTAATAAATTACGATATCGGTCTTGCGACAATCAGTTTTGTTTGGGGCCCTTTGACGAAAAGTTGAGGTAGGTTATGCAGTATTATATTTTTCTTGGAAATCACTCAAAATACGAAAGAGGAGATACGATGTCTTCCTATGAACTTCGAATGGGAAGAAAAGCAACTGAAGAGATTACGTAATAGTATGTGCTTACCTTGTTGTCTTAAATTAATAATTACACAAAGCACATAATTATTTCTATTTTTATTATTATTTTTATTATTATCATTAATAAATGGAATATCAAAAACAATTTCGCTTATATTGCTAATTTTTCCTAAGTAACGAGAAAACTATTGTTTTTTACAATAATTTACATTTTTACAGCTTTGTTACACTTTATGCTTTGTATCCAAAAGAACGCGAATATCTAGTCGAAATGTGACTTCTTTTTTTAAAAACTATTTTACATGTTGTTTCTTCTTTGCGCGTTACAACTTCGTGAATTTCGGTTCGTCGTATCGCACTGAATCGAATTTTTACTTTTGGTGGTGTAGTAGCAGTAGTAGTACTAGTATAAGTATCATTTCCCATAATTAGCTGATAAATCGAGTCGAAATTGATTTAATTTCCATTTTCGCAATTTAACGAAATCCCCTTGACCTTACACGTATCGGAGTATTTCCCGTTACTAGTTTGTACGCGATAAGTATAAAATTTAGGACTTCCCGAGATAAAAGTCTGAATGTAAGAACCTGGACCGTAAACCGCTAATTCATCAGTCAAATGTCCGAGAAAAGTCCCGAGCTGTGGGTCGTATTGTTTGGCTGATGTGTGTCCTCCCGATAAGTAAATTACCGAGTCGGTATCAAAATAAAGTACGCGACACGGTTCAATTTTTCTAGGTAGCTGTAGAGTTTCAGGTGAGCTTGAGTTGTCACTGAATCCGCTAACACGACATTTGTGCAATTTGACGATGACGATGTTTCTTTGGTTTGTTATGGTGATCCACCCCCACTGCTCCTTGTTATTTACTAATATTTACCAACACATTGCGTAGATGACCTTTAAATACATGTTGCGCACGTGACAGTTCACTTGTAGGTCGAAAACGAGAGACTTTAATTTCATACGACGTTGAAATGCACACACGTGGTTTTTACTAGAGAGACCCCATTTTCTAGGAAAATCTTGAAGACGAGGGAGAGATAAGACTCTAAAAGTAAGTTAGAAATCGTACTATACAAAATAATACATATAATAATATACACGTATAAACTAGGATAATTAATGTCGAAAATGTTCGATTTTGTAATCTGGAAACCGTATAGACAACTACTTGATTGTAACACTTTCTCGGAAATCCCCGGAAAATACGAAGGGGAGATATGATAAAGGTAAAACCAGGAAAGATTCGATTTATTAAAAACACGTTTTATTCAAACATAGCAGATTTGAAATGCACGGTGATCTTAAAAAATTTGAATAAACCAGCCTTACACCTACAAAAACTGACGAACGTGAAGTAACGTCTGCTAACGTATAATAACAATCCCCGTTAAATAGAAAATCGAAAAGATACATTTTCATTAAGTCTGTTTCGTTCTATTTTTGTTTTCTTTTTCAATATCCTAATATGTAATTTGTAGTTGAAGTATTGAGGTATGTACACTGATGGTGTATACATATGTTTCGGATATTAAAAAGATCTACAAATTTTGTATCATTTTTCACGAAACCTCAAAATTCTCGAGAAACATCAGAAAAACGTGTTTTTAATTTTTAAAATGACATTTTTTGTAATCAAATTTACAAGACGTTTTCATTGGCTGAAAGCTAGACCAGTGCAGTTACTCCAATATCAAACAGAAAGTTGAAAAAATTAATAACAGTAAATCAAGAAACGTATCCGAATGTCTGTCAAAAGCCGCCCTCCTAATCAAAAATATTAAATGGAGAATTTTTAGATATTAAGAAGATATACAACTTTTACCTACATCAGTGATTTCATTAAAAAATTACAGCTTATTCGGAACAAAAAATGTTAAGTCTCACGTAAAGTTAATGAAACAAATCTATTTGTTTGTAAGAAAATAAAAATGAAAAACGCAGTTTTTTTCGATGTTTTTCAAAAACTTTAAGGTTAGGAGAAACATGATGTATATAGAGGTTGTACATATTTATAATCTCTAAAATATTCCTACACCACAATATACAAATACTCCAACCATTTATTGTATATAATACGATTGTTGAAAAAAAAAACATAAATAGAAAGAAACGGTATTATCTAAAACAGTGTTTCTTTTTCGATTTTTTTTTCACGGGGTTTATTTTTATACATTAGCAGAAGTTAGTTCACGACGTTAGTTTCGGGTGCAGGGCGGCTTTATTCAAATTTTATTATACAATACCGTGAAACGTACAAAAATGTATCATTTTTAGTATTTCCAGAATATTAATTTTTACTAAAAAATTGATCGTGCCACTTGCTCACAATATAATCGTTATTTTTTCTATTATCATTACAGAAATTCTGGTGATATTGACCGCACACAAAAAAGTAACGCTCTGAAGACATTTGTCGACCCATCGGATTGTCTTGCAATTTCGTCGAAGGCGGCGAATGTGTTGCCTGATAAATGGAGACGAACCCATACATGTCAAAGAAGATTCCATTAGAAAATTCGTCAACATAGAATGCTACCTAGTGCGTGCGTGAACCTGGTTTTATCGGCCGTGTTAGCGATTATACCGCAGGTTTCGTCTATACCAGAGTAATCGGATCTGCCGGATACACGCCTGTCGGGATTTAACCCTTTGAAACATACATTTTTCTTAACACGGAAAATGGCTGAAAATCTTTACTCGGTGGTTTTCGGGGTCACTGATTACGAATCTGACGTCCGATTTTCAAAATTCAATATGGGGGATCCATGATGGCGAACCAATAGTAACGTTATTTATTTTCAACAAACACTCGTTTTACACCCTCGAATTGTACAATTTTAACATTCCGGTTAATAATATGAGGTTAGTATCGCAATCCGCGACAGTCCGATCCGCCATTTGGATCCACCGTATTGAATTTCGAAAATATGAGTTCAGATCAGCGGCCCGCGAAAACGGCTAAAGTAACCAATTGCGTCGTGTTTGAGTGGCGTTTTCGTCTCAACATACGTGTTTTGTAAAAAAATCCACCAAATTTACAATTTTTTTATTATTTTAAACAATATGACATAATAATTAATGATAAATATTGATTTATTTATGTTTCTAGCATGTACTCAAACTTAAGAAGCAAAAAATTTCAAAAAATTAATGAATTATTACCTGAAATATGTAAAAACTGCATTACAAAAACGATGGATCGACACCGTGCTTGTAAGGGTTAAGGATCGTAATACATAGGCTCGAGATCGTTTTCCGTTACAGTTGTTCTGTTTTTGTTTTTGCGTTTTTGCTTGTTTTCTCTCACTGCCACTGTCCTCTGCGACGACGATACTTTTTGACAAGTTTTTTCATAAGCTTGTAGCTTTTAAAATATATCGGAATTTTTACCAAATCGAGGAGTACCGGCGAGCTGCCACAAACATTTGTTGACGATGGAATGTGATGTGATACGTTCCGCACGAAGACTACGGATAAATTTTTCGCGTCCAACTGGCTAACACATCGACAATGTCAGACGCGATAAGCTCATAACCGTGTATGGTTACACCTTCATTTTTCCACGTTTCGTGCGATGTAGACGTAGTTCAGTAATTTCAAATTTTTGTTACAACTTCGGAGAAAACAATCGGATTTGTCAGTGAAATTATGTCCTTCTCCTGGAATGTTACTTCATATCAAGCTCCGGCCCGGATGTTTGCACCGTTCTCTTATCATCACTCGCCCTGTGTACTTCACTTTCTGGAACTAGTATCATTTTCTTTGCATACAATATAAGGCCAATGTCTTTTAATCACCGTTGTTGCTGATTAATTTCGAGAAAATGGCGCTGATAACCGATGCCAGAAGAATCGGTATTTACCACCACCGCCGATCTGTCTAAACCTCTTTTTATCGTTTCTTTTCGTGGAAAAGACGAGTGTTCGTAACATTTTTTGCTTACGAAGTAAACACTTCTACCGCGAGTTTAAAGAAACGACAACCCACGCAATACATTGAGCGCACACACGCAGATATATTTGACGAGTTTTATGTCAGCGGTTTTCAGCAGAGCTGTACGTTGTCCTTTATCCGCAGGACACAGAGCGTTCAATAAAGTGAGATATTTTTTCCAGAGAATGAAAAACACGAAATACTGTTGTATCCTTTTTGTGCACGATCTATGGCTTTACGATTTCTTGCGATGAGATGACTTTTGTTATTTTTATGTTTTTCAACAGTCGATACCATAATCGCGATTTACTGGATACTAAAAATGATAATTATCTGTACATTTTTTTCAAAACTTGTTGGCTTTTATCTACGTACACCCGCCTATGCAACGTGAGGTTGTTCGTTCGGAAATATACATGGGCCAAATCTGAAATCATCCGGTATGGTTGCTGAAGATCTAAGAGAAGATAACCGTGTGGGCGACAAGTTGCATCTCTATAAGCTTCTGGCAGAAACTTTGAATTTTCCGAACATACTTGACGTGCGAGATGTTGAATTTGATCCCTATCTCGACGATTTTTAAACAAATGCAGGTATTCGGTATTAAGTGAAATGTCGCGCCGTTCACGACCCTGACCAACAATATTTTGCGTAATGTAAATTACACTCATATTTTTACGGTGACTGTCTTTAGTATAAAGAGTCCATACTGGTATTATGCGATGATACGCTCAAAAGATCGTCGATTATAATTAATTTTTGCTACTGTTGTTCTTTTGAATAATCATCGGGGTTCGGTAGACCTTCTAGAAATTCGAATTCACGTTGCGTTGCAGGTGATTTGTCACCTAAAAACATTTTTTACGATACTCATCTTACCATTAGGCTTAATAAAATATCATCCGATCACAGGAAACGTAAGCTAATAATGACAAATTTATTAACGATTTTGTCACATACCATATACGTCCACCGATGTTTCCATCCCGTATCCACCGACAGTTTTAAACTTGAAGACTTTTTTTCAGATCAACCGTACACTATACTCCGTCTTAAACAAATTAATGTTAAAATAAAATAAAATAATAACAATAATAATAATAGCTAATTTTATACTAATAAATATACATCGCGCGAACACAGTCTTACAACCGGGGCGTCGCGTCGCGGGCACGTGGCGCGCGGCTCTCGCAAGCTCATTTATCGCGAGTAGCTCCTAAACCTGCGGGGGGCTTTTGCAAGCTTGACAATCGCGAATTTCGAAATGGGGGACCGCGCTGAACAAGCTTATCAGGGTCCCCCTCTTCCATAGCACCGCGGGGGCTTTCGCAAGCTTAACAATCGCGAATTTCGAAGAGGGGGACCACGCTCAACAATCCTTTCAGGGTCCCTCTCTTCGATAGCACCGATTGCAAGACATCAAATCCGCGTTATACATGTCATGTGCGGAATATACTCTTGTATCTCTTTGAAGAAATACTTTTACACATCGATCGTAATGCACAAATCCATATTCGATGAACTGAGAAATCTAGTGATCTGTGTCGATGTACTAATGAAAAATCTAAATAAACTGTTCGCGGAGGTACAAAAAATAAATATTTACCGTGCGATTTACATGTCGAGCAAATCCTTCTAAATAACTGTGAACAAATTTGTAATTATATGACAACACAAGTGTCAGAGCGTTTCTTTGCAGATGATCTTTTAATGTAACTGTATATGAACTCATTGTATTATTTTTAGATATAACACAGCCCAACAAAATTTTGTTGCCCTACAAGTAAGAGTCGTTTCTGACAAGATTTTTGTTCCGGAATCCAAATACGACCGCCAAAATATCCAATTGGGATGGAAACATCGGTGGACGTGTATGGTATGTGACAAAATCGTTAATAAATTTGTCATTATTAGCTTACGTTTCCTGCGATCGGATGATATTTTATTAAGCCTAATGGTAAGATGAGTATCGTAAAAAATGTTTTTAGGTGACAAATCACCTGCAACGCAACGTGAATTCGAATTTCTAGAAAGTCTACCGAACCCCGATGATTATTCAAAAGAACAACAGTAGCAAAAATTAATTATAATCGACGATCTTTTGAGCGTATCATCGCATAATACCAGTATGGACTCTTTATACTAAAGACAGTCACCGTAAAAATATGAGTGTAATTTACATTACGCAAAATATTGTTGGTCAGGGTCGTGAACGGCGCGACATTTCACTTAATACCGAATACCTGCATTTGTTTAAAAATCGTCGAGATAGGGATCAAATTCAACATCTCGCACGTCAAGTATGTTCGGAAAATTCAAAGTTTCTGCCAGAAGCTTATAGAGATGCAACTTGTCGCCCACACGGTTATCTTCTCTTAGATCTTCAGCAAACCATACCGGATGATTTCAGATTTGGCCCATGTATATTTCCGAACGAACAACCTCACGTTGCATAGGCGGGTGTACGTAGATAAAAGCCAACAAGTTTTGAAAAAAATGTACAGATAATTATCATTTTTAGTATCCAGTAAATCGCGATTATGGTATCGACTGTTGAAAAACATAAAAATAACAAAAGTCATCTCATCGCAAGAAATCGTAAAGCCATAGATCGTGCACAAAAAGGATACGACAGTATTTCGTGTTTTTCATTCTCTGGAAAAAATATCTCACTTTATTGAACGCTCTGTGTCCTGCGGATAAAGGACAACGTACAGCTCTGCTGAAAACCGCTGACATAAAACTCGTCAAATATATCTGCGTGTGTGCGCTCAATGTATTGCGTGGGTTGTCGTTTCTTTAAACTCGCGGTAGAAGTGTTTACTTCGTAAGCAAAAAATGTTACGAACACTCGTCTTTTCCACGAAAAGAAACGATAAAAAGAGGTTTAGACAGATCGGCGGTGGTGGTAAATACCGATTCTTCGGGCATCGGTTATCAGCGCCATTTTCTCGAAATTAATCAGCAACAACGGTGATGAAAAGACATTGGCCTTATATTGTATGCAAAGAAAATGATACTAGTTCCAGAAAGTGAAGTACACAGGGCGAGTGATGATAAGAGAACGGTGCAAACATCCGGGCCGTAGCTTGATATGAAGTAACATTCAAGGAGAAGGACATAATTTCACTGACAAATCCGATTGTTTTCTCCGAAGTTGTAACAAAAATTTGAAATTACTGAACTACGTCTACATCGCACGAAACGTGGAAAAATGAAGGTGTAACCATACACGGTTATGAGCTTATCGCGTCTGACATTGTCGATGTGTTAACCAGTTGGACGCGAAAAATTTATCCGTAGTCTTCGTGCGGAACGTATCACATCACATTCCATCGTCAACAAATGTTTGTGGCAGCTCGCCGGTACTCCTCGATTTGGTAAAAATTCCGATATATTTTAAAAGCTACAAGCTTATGAAAAAACTTGTCAAAAAGTATCGTCGTCGCAGAGGACAGTGGCAGTGAGAGAAAACAAGCAAAAACGCAAAAACAAAAACAGGACAACTGTAACGGAAAACGATCTCGAGCCTATGTATTACGATCCTTAACCCTTACAAGCACGGTGTCGATCCATCGTTTTTGTAATGCAGTTTTTACATATTTCAGGTAATAATTCATTAATTTTTTGAAATTTTTTGCTTCTTAAGTTTGAGTACATGCTAGAAACATAAATAAATCAATATTTATCATTAATTATTATGTCATATTGTTTAAAATAATAAAAAAATTGTAAATTTGGTGGATTTTTTTACAAAACACGTATGTTGAGACGAAAACGCCACTCAAACACGACGCAATTGGTTACTTTAGCCGTTTTCGCGGGCCGCTGATCTGAACTCATATTTTCGAAATTCAATACGGTGGATCCAAATGGCGGATCGGACTGTCGCGGATTGCGATACTAACCTCATATTATTAACCGGAATGTTAAAATTGTACAATTCGAGGGTGTAAAACGAGTGTTTGTTGAAAATAAATAACGTTACTATTGGTTCGCCATCATGGATCCCCCATATTGAATTTTGAAAATCGGACGTCAGATTCGTAATCAGTGACCCCGAAAACCACCGAGTAAAGATTTTCAGCCATTTTCCGTGTTAAGAAAAATGTATGTTTCAAAGGGTTAAATCCCGACAGGCGTGTATCCGGCAGATCCGATTACTCTGGTATAGACGAAACCTGCGGTATAATCGCTAACACGGCCGATAAAACCAGGTTCACGCACGCACTAGGTAGCATTCTATGTTGACGAATTTTCTAATGGAATCTTCTTTGACATGTATGGGTTCGTCTCCATTTATCAGGCAACACATTCGCCGCCTTCGACGAAATTGCAAGACAATCCGATGGGTCGACAAATGTCTTCAGAGCGTTACTTTTTTGTGTGCGGTCAATATCACCAGAATTTCTGTAATGATAATAGAAAAAATAACGATTATATTGTGAGCAAGTGGCACGATCAATTTTTTAGTAAAAATTAATATTCTGGAAATACTAAAAATGATACATTTTTGTACGTTTCACGGTATTGTATAATAAAATTTGAATAAAGCCGCCCTGCACCCGAAACTAACGTCGTGAACTAACTTCTGCTAATGTATAAAAATAAACCCCGTGAAAAAAAAAATCGAAAAAGATACACTGTTTTAGATAATACCGTTTCTTTCTATTTATGCTTTTTTTTTCAACAATCGTATTATACACAATAAATGGTTGGAGTATTTGTATATTGTGGTGTAGGAATATTTTAGAGATTATAAATATGTACAACCTCTATATACATCATGTTTCTCCTAACCTTAAAGTTTTTGAAAAACATCGAAAAAAACTGCGTTTTTCATTTTTATTTTCTTACAAACAAATAGATTTGTTTCATTAACTTTACGTGAGACTTAACATTTTTTGTTCCGAATAAGCTGTAATTTTTTAATGAAATCACTGATGTAGGTAAAAGTTGTATATCTTCTTAATATCTAAAAATTCTCCATTTAATATTTTTGATTAGGAGGGCGGCTTTTGACAGACATTCGGATACGTTTCTTGATTTACTGTTATTAATTTTTTCAACTTTCTGTTTGATATTGGAGTAACTGCACTGGTCTAGCTTTCAGCCAATGAAAACGTCTTGTAAATTTGATTACAAAAAATGTCATTTTAAAAATTAAAAACACGTTTTTCTGATGTTTCTCGAGAATTTTGAGGTTACGTGAAAAATGATACAAAATTTGTAGATCTTTTTAATATCCGAAACATATGTATACACCATCAGTGTACATACCTCAATACTTCAACTACAAATTACATATTAGGATATTGAAAAAGAAAACAAAAATAGAACGAAACAGACTTAATGAAAATGTATCTTTTCGATTTTCTATTTAACGGGGATTGTTATTATACGTTAGCAGACGTTACTTCACGTTCGTCAGTTTTTGTAGGTGTAAGGCTGGTTTATTCAAATTTTTTAAGATCACCGTGCATTTCAAATCTGCTATGTTTGAATAAAACGTGTTTTTAATAAATCGAATTTTTCCTGGTTTTACCTTTATCATATCTCCCCTTCGTATTTTCCGTCGATTTCCGAGAAAGTGTTACAATCAAGTAGTTGTCTATACGGTTTCCAGATTACAAAATCGAACATTTTCGACATTAATTATCCTAGTTTATACGTGTATATTATTATATGTATTATTTTGTATAGTACGATTTCTAACTTACTTTTAGAGTCTTATCTCTCCCTCGTCTTCAAGATTTTCCTAGAAAATGGGGTCTCTCTAGTAAAAACCACGTGTTTGCATTTCAACGTCGTATGAAATTAAAGTCTCTCGTTTTCGACCTACAAGTGAACTGTCACGTGCGCAACATGTATTTAAAGGTCATCTACGCAATGTGTTGGTAAATATTAGTAAATAACAAGGAGCAGTGGGGGTGGATCACCATAACAATCCAAAGAAACATCGTCATCGTCAAATTGCACAAATGTCGTGTTAGCGGATTCAGTGACAACTCAAGCTCACCTGAAACTCTACAGCTACCTAGAAAAATTGAACCGTGTCGCGTACTTTATTTTGATACCGACTCGGTAATTTACTTATCGGGAGGACACACATCAGCCAAACAATACGACCCACAGCTCGGGACTTTTCTCGGACATTTGACTGATGAATTAGCGGTTTACGGTCCAGGTTCTTACATTCAGACTTTTATCTCGGGAAGTCCTAAATTTTATACTTATCGCGTACAAACTAGTAACGGGAAATACTCCGATACGTGTAAGGTCAAGGGGATTTCGTTAAATTGCGAAAATGGAAATTAAATCAATTTCGACTCGATTTATCAGCTAATTATGGGAAATGATACTTATACTAGTACTACTACTGCTACTACACCACCAAAAGTAAAAATTCGATTCAGTGCGATACGACGAACCGAAATTCACGAAGTTGTAACGCGCAAAGAAGAAACAACATGTAAAATAGTTTTTAAAAAAAGAAGTCACATTTCGACTAGATATTCGCGTTCTTTTGGATACAAAGCATAAAGTGTAACAAAGCTGTAAAAATGTAAATTATTGTAAAAAACAATAGTTTTCTCGTTACTTAGGAAAAATTAGCAATATAAGCGAAATTGTTTTTGATATTCCATTTATTAATGATAATAATAAAAATAATAATAAAAATAAAAATAATTATGTGCTTTGTGTAATTATTAATTTAAGACAACAAGGTAAGCACATACTATTAGGTAATCTCTTCAGTTGCTTTTCTTCCCATTCGAAGTTCATAGGAAGACATCGTATCTCCTCTTTCGTATTTTGAGTGATTTCCAAGAAAAATATAATACTGCATAACCTGCCTCAACTTTTCGTCAAAGGGCCCCAAACAAAACTGATTGTCGCAAGACCGATATCGTAATTTATTACAATCTATATTATTTTTTTACACATAACTTATTCTAACTTACTTCTAGAACCTTATCTCCCCCTCGTCGTCAAGATTTTCCTAGAAAACCGGGACTTTCGAATATAAGCCACATGTGCGTTCCAACGACGGCGTAAGAAATTTCAGTTTCTTGTTTCGACCTGCAAGTGGAGAGACACATACGCCACATGTGTACATATATAGGTCAGTGGAGTGTTGTGTAGGTAAATATTAATACACAATAAGGAGGAAGTGGGATATCGGCCCTACCGTTTATTCATCATAACAAAAAACGAACACTAATACATAGACGTTGAAAGGTCGTTGAACCGTGATCTACCTCAACTTTTCGCCAAAGGGACCCACGTACCTATATGTTTATCGCAATGTCATTATCGTTATTTATTACCGCCTTTATTATTTGTTTATACGCAAACTATCAATTAATCATCGTTATCAACACTCATCTGACTTTAATTACCCAATTACCGATATTTATTATCGTCTTTATTAATTGTTTATATAACAATTAACCACGAAGCACTCGTATATCAGGTCGCTGAACCATGACCTACCTCACCGTCGTGCCAAAGGTTGTCCGTACGTTTTTGTTTACGTCAGACGACTGGTCTACCTAGCATGGTGGCCATGGTGTTATTTACGGTCATAAATTAATATTTATTTGACATTAATTACCTATTAACATTATTTATTGACATTTTTATTGCTTGTTTTGACATTAATTACCCATTAATAACCATTATCACCTAATTATTAGGTCATTAACCCCTGACCTATCCCAAGGCGCGCGTGCCGTCTGGCGCCAGACCTGCCTCAAGGTGGAGGAGTGGGGGGTGTTTACGACTGGCTATCGGGGGCCCTATACTACTTCTGCGATAGTACTTGAATGTTCATTTATTACCCCGTTGTCTGCGATAGTCCGTGAGTTTATTTATACCGTTTTCTGGGATCGTACGTAAATTTTCATTTATTACTCTGTTTTCTGTGATGTACGTGAGTTTCATTTATTCCGTTTTCTGCTATAGTACGTGAGTTTCATTTTTTCTGTTTTCTGCGATAGTACGTGAGTTCCATTTATTCCGCTTTCTGCGATAGTACGTGAATTTATTCATTCCGTTCTCTGCGATAGTACGTGAATTTATTTATTCCGTTTTCTGCCGTAGTACGTGTATTTATTTCTTCCGTTTTCTGCGATAGTACATGAGTTTCATTTATTCTGTTTTCAGCGATAGTACGGGAGATTCATTTATTCCGTTTTCTACCATAGCACATGAATTTATTCATTCTGTTTTCTGCGATACTACTTGAATTTATTCATTCCGTTTTCTGCGATTGTATGTGAATTTTCATTTATTACCCCGTTTCCTTGCGATAGTAACTGAATTTTCATTAAATACTCCTTTTTCTAAGATAGTACGTGAATTTTCATTTATTACCCCGATTTTTGCTACAGAACCGAATTTATTCATTCGGTTTCTGCGATAGTACGTGACTTTTCATTTATTATCCCGTTTCCTCCGATAGTACGTGAGTTTTCATTTATTACTCCGTTTTCTGCAATAGTACGTGACTTTATTTATTCCGTTTTCTGCGATAGCAAGTGAGATTCATTTATTCCGTCTTCTGCGATAGTACGTGAGTTTATTTATTCCGTTTCCTGCCATAGTACGTGAGTTTTCATTGATTACTCCGTTCTCTGCGATAGTACGTGAGTTTCGTTTGTTCCGTATTCTGCGATAGTACGTGAGTTTTCATTTATACTCCGTTTTCTGGGATAGTACGTAAATTTATTCATTCTGTTTTCTGCGATAGTACGTGACTTTTCATTTATTATCCCGTTTCCTCCGATAGTACGTGAGTTTTCATTTATTACTCCGTTTTCTGCGATAGTACGTGAGTTTATTTATTCCGTTTTGTGCGATAGTACATAAATCTTCATTTATTACTCCGTTTTCTTCGAGAGTACGTGAGTTTCATTTATCCCGTTTCCTCCGATAGTACGTGAGTTTTCGTTTATTCCTCCGTTTTCTGCGATAGTACGTGAGTTTATTTATTCCGTTTTGTGCGATAGTACGTAAATCTTCATTTATTACTCCGTTTTCTTCGAGAGTACGTGAGTTTCATTTATTCCGTTTTCTGCGATAGTACTTGAATGTTCATTTATTACCCCGTTGTCTGCGATAGTGCGTGAGTTTATTTATACCGTTTTCTGGGATAGTACGTAAATTTTCATTTATTACTCTGTTTTCTGTGATAGTACGTGAGTTTCATTTATTCCGTTTTCTGCCATAGTACGTGAGTTTAATGTTTTCTGATTTCTGCGATAGTACGTGTATTTATTTACTCCGTTTTCTGCGATAGTACGTGAGATTCCTTTATTCCGTTTTTTGCGAGAATACGTGAGTTTCACTTATTCTATGTATTTATTTACTCCGTTCTCTGCGATAGTACGTGAGTTCCATTTATTCCGCTTTCTGCGATAGTACGTGAATTTATTCATTCCGTTTTCTGCGATAGTACGTAAATTTTATTTATTCCGTTTTCTGCGATAGTACGTGAATTTTCATTTATTACCCCGTTGTCTGCGATAGTACGTGAGTTTCATTTATTCCGTGTTCTGTGATAGTACGTGTATGCATTTATTCCGTCTTCTGCGATAGTACGTGAGATTCCTTCATTCAGTTTTTTGTGAGGATACGTGAGATTCATTTATTCCGTTTTTTGCGATAGTACGTGAATTTATTCATTCTGTTTTCTGCGATAGTATGGGAGTTTCATTTATTACTCCGTTTTCTGCGATAGTACGTGAGATTCCTTTATTCCGTTTTTTGCGTGAGTAACGCCAATATTTATGTATAGTAGTGTATATATGTTTGTATGTGTGAGTGTGTGCACTGAATGTGTGTCCGCGTCAATTATTTTATATTACCGCGTTAATTCATTCCGTCGTTGACGAAATTAATGACAATTTTTATTATAGTTGACTCTACAGACTTACCAACGACTCGATAGCATTTTTATTCTTTCAGACTCTTATTATTTTATTCGCGAAATGACTCCGAGAATGTTGGTATGTGTGTGGAAATAATATTTCATTGACGAGTTCAATTATTTATGAAATTCAAATGTCAATATATTTTAATTGAACCATGATAAATAATTATGACTATTTATTTCAGCACCAACGATTCCGATCTACAATTTTAATTTTTATTTATAATGATGCACCATAATTGACTATTTTATTTAGATGTTTGGACGATTCAGAAAGGTTTTAATATAATTGACTCCGAATCGTTTCATATTTATTCAGTTTTCTACGATAGTACGTGAATTTTCATTTATTACGCCGTCGTCTGCGGTAGTACGTGAGTTTATTTATTCCGTTTTCTGGGATAGTACGTAAATTTTCATTTTTACTCCGTTTTCTGCGAGACTACGTGAGTTTCATTTATTCCGTTTTTTGCGATAGTACGTGAATTTATTCATTCTGTTTTCTGCGATAGTACGTGAGTTTCATTTATTCAGTTTTCTACGATAGTACGTGAATTTTCATTTATTACGCCGTTGTCTGCGGTGGTACGTGAGTTTTTATATTACGTTATCTGGGATAGTACGTAAATTTTCATTTGTTACTCCGTTTTCTACGATAGTACGCGAATTTCCATTTATTCCGTTTTCTGCGATAGTACGTCTATTTATTTATTCCGTTTTCTGCGATAGTACCTTAATTTTCATTTATTACCCCGTTTTCAGCTAGAGCACGTGAGTTGCATTTATTCCGTTTTCTGCGATAGTACGTGTATTTATTTATTCCGTTTTCTGCGATAGTACGTGCGTTTCATTTATTCCGTTTTCTGGGATAGTACGTGAATTTTCATTTATTCCGTTTTCTGCGATAGTACGTGTATTTATTTATTCCGATTTCTGCGATAGTACGTGAATTTTCATTTATTACCCCGTTTTCTGCGAGGGTACGTGTATTTATTTATTCCTTTTTCTGCGAGAGTACGTGTATTTATTTATTACGAAAACGAAGTGATAAATCGAAATTCATGTACTATCGCAGGAAACGGTGTAATAAATGAAAATTCACGTACTATCGCAGAAAACAGAAATAATAAATTCACGTACTATCGCAGAAAACGGAATAAATAAACTCACGTACTACCGCAGACAACGGGGTAATAAATGAAAATGCACGTACTATCGCAGAAAACGGGGTAATAAATGAAAATTCACGTACTATCGCAGAAAACGAAATAAATAAATACACGTACTCTCGCAGAAAAAGGAATAAATAAATACACGTACTTTCGCAGAAAACGGGGTAATAAATGAAAATTCACGTACTATCGCAGAAAACGGAATAAATAAATCCACGTACTATCGCAGAAATCGGAGTAATAAATGTAAATTCACGTACTACCGCAGAAAACGGAATAAATGAAACTCACGTACTATCGCAGAAAACGGAATAAATAAATCCACGTACTATCGCAGAAATCGGAGTAATAAATGTAAATTCACGTACTACCGCAGAAAACGGAATAAATGAAACTCACGTACTATCGCAGAAAACGGAGTCATAAATGAAAATTCAGGTACCATAGCAAAAAACGGAGTAAAAAATGAAAATTTACGTACTATCCCAGATAACGGAATATAAAAACTTACGTACTACCGCAGACAACGGCGTAATAAATGAAAATTCACGTACTATCGTAGAAAACCGAATAAATGAAACTCTCGTAGTCTCGCAGAAAACAGAGTCGTAAATGAAAATTTACGTACTATCCCAGAAAACGGAATAAATAGACTCACGTACTACCGCAGACAACGGCGTAATAAATGAAAATTCATGTACTATCGTAGAAAACTGAATAAATTTAAAACGATTCGGACTCAATTATATTAAAACCTTTCTGAATCGTCCACAGATCTAAATAAAATAGTCAATTATGGTCCATCATTATAAATAAATATTCAAATTATAGATCGGAATCGTTGGTGCTGAAATAAATAGTCATAATTATTTAACATTGTTCAATTAAAATATATTTAACATTTGAATTGTATAAATAATTAAACTCGTCAATGAAATATTATTTCCAAACACATACCAACATTCTCGGAGTCATTTCGCGAATAAAATAATAAGAGTCTGAAAGAATAAGAATGCTATCGAGTCGTTGGTAAGTCTGTAGAGTCAACTATTATAAAAATTGTCATTAATTTCGTCAACGACGGAATGAATTAACGCGGTAATATAAATTAATTGACGGGGACACACATTCAGTGCACACACTCACACATACATACATACATGCATACACTACTATACATAAATATTGGCGTTACTCACGCAGAAAACGGAATAAAGGAATCTCACGTACTATCGCAGAAAACGGAGTAATAAATGAAAACTCACGTACTATGGCAGGAAACGGAATAAATGAAACTCCCGTACTATCGCAGAAAACGGAATAAATAAAACTCACGTATCCTCACAAAAAACGGAATGAAGGAATCTCACGTACTATCGGAGAAGACGAAATAAATGCATACACGTACTATCACAGAACACGGAATAAATGAAACTCACGTACTATCGCAGAAAGCGGAGTCATAAATGAAAACTCACGTACTATCCCACTAAACGGAATAAATAAACTCACGTACTACCGCAGACAATGGGGTAATAAATGAAAATTCACATACTATCGCAGAAAATGGAGTAAATGAAACTCACGTACTCTGGCAGAAAACGGAGTGATAAATGGAAATTCGTGTACTATCGCAGGAAATGCAATAAATGAAACTCACCTACTCTCGCAGAAAACGCAGTAATAAATGAAAATTCAGGTACTATAGCAGAAAACGGGGTAATAAATTAAAATTCACATACTATCGCAGGAAACGGTGTAATAAATGAAAATTCATGTACTGTCGCAGAAAACGGAATAAATGAAACTCACGTACTACCGCAGAAATCGGAATAAATAAACTCACGTACTACAGCAGACAACGGGGTAATAAATGAAAATGCACGTACTATCGCAGAAAACCGGGTAATAAATGAAAATTCGCGTACTATCGCAGAAAATGCAATGAATGAAACTCACCTACTCTCGCAGAAAACGGAGTAAAAATGAAAATTCAGGTACTATAGCAGACAACGGGGTAATAAATTAAAATGCACGTACTACCGCAGAAAACGGGGTAATAAATGAAAATTCGCGTACTATCGCAGAAAATGCAATAAATGAAACTCACCTACTCTCGGAGAAAACGGAGTAATAAATGAAAATTCAGGTACTATAGCAGAAAACGGGGTAATAAATGAAAATTCACATACTATCGCAGAAAACGGAATAAATGGAAATTCGCGTACTATCGTAGAAAACGGAGTAAGAAATGAAAATTTACGTACTATCCCAGATAACGGAATATAAAAACTCACGTACCACCGCAGACAACGGCGTAAGTAGATGAATAGGGACAGAACCCACGAAACTCCCGCCGCCGCCACCAGGCGTCGCCACAGTCGCGGCGCTGTCGCAGCATGCGAGGTGGTAGATTCGTGAACTAATTCGCAGACTGATTCGTGAACTAATTCGTGGTTTGTCTCGGAATGACTCGCGGGCCGATTCGCGGATTGATTCGCTTTTTTGATTTACTGTTTAGTACGCGGTTTCAAGACTCTCTCATTGGGAAATCTGACCGTCGCTTATGAGGTATTAAGATGACGCAAGACTTCGTCTCACACAAATTTTAAAAACCTACAATCAAGGCGTTGACCTCTCCCTTATCATCGACCATCCTTGGGAAAACACATGTGAATTCCAAGCATATTAGATAATATATCGGGACCTATGTCTCTGTAGATTTCCATTAGTCTAAATACCAGCTTGAAGCGCAATCTCGTATATCGACGACGTACTTTTTAAATCTCACACAAATTTTAAAAACCTACAATCAGGGCGTTGACCTCTCCCTTGTCATGATGTGAGTTCGAATTCACCTTTCAGAGTTTTCTCTCGTCGGGGAAATCTATCCATATACCAGCTTGAAGCGTAATCTCGTATATCGACGACCTTTGCCATGTGTCGAAAATCAAATTTCAAAAGTCGCCTTCATTAAAGGTCAGATATTGCTACATTATAGTCGCTTATGGAAATACATCGTATTCGGTAGGAACCGTATTGAGAGTGAAAGTAAAATGACCTTTTCCTCGTGCGTACACCGTTACCGACCTAATTCGGATGTTACATATCTTTTTTGATGAATTGACAGCGTAGATTTCCATTAGTCTGAATACCAGTTTGAAGGTGTCTAGCTCAATCTCGTATATCGACGACCTACTTTTTAAATCTCATACAAATTTTAAAAACCTACAATCAGAGCTTTGACCTCTCCCTTGTCATGTTGTAAGTTCGAATTCACCTTTCAGAATTTTCTCTCGTCGGGGAAATCGCTCCACCAATATGACAGTCGCAAAACCGGTTTGCGGACCTTTCCCTTGACAAGCCGTTAGCGTAACTCAATGATCTCCAATAGTGAAGAAACCGCTGAGATCCTTCACACAAAACCGCTAAGACCATTTTAAAATTAATTTAGAAAAGCCTCTAAGCAAGTCTCAACGCGTTCAAAAGACCTGGTGTCGACCCCCTGATGGGCGGAAACCTTTTCCTCGTGCGTTCTACTATCATCTCTCTCGCTCTCGCATACTCTTATTTAGATCCATTAACATTAGCAGTATACCATTTTTATGGTCGTCGATTATCCATAAATCACTTATTCACCGTACATTTGTTTTCCTGAAACTTTCGAAAATGTATACAGGTCCAGGCACGTTTAAAAGGTCATTGCACAATTTCTTCAAAACATTATCTCTTTACCAAATTTCGGCAATCCGTGACGTAAGAGAAAGGAAGCAGTCTAATTCAAATATTCCAATGTCATAATTTCTATGATCTCTCTAGCTCTCACATACTCTTTCTTAGATCCATTAACATTAGCAGTATACCGCTTTCACGGTTGTCGATTATGCGTCGATCACTTATTCACCGTACATTTGTTTTCTCGAAACTCTCGAAATTGTATACAGGTCCAGACATCGTTTCAAAGGAATGTCGCGTTCCTGTGTCTATGTTTGACAGTACGTAAGCACCTCTATTTCAAATATTGTATTTCTACATCAATATGGTATATGTCTAAAAGATTTTTGAGGCCTTGAACAGGGTTTACAGCACTCTTGAAGAAGACGCTGCTGAGGATCAATGACCTTTTCCTCCTGCGTGCTTCTACCATCTCTCTTGCTCTCTAGTACCCGTTGTTAGATTATACCGTTATCACGGTCATCGAAATCGCCGATTGCCAGCCGATCATTTTCACCATATATTTTCCATGTATACAGGTTCAGACGCGTTTAAAGTCATTGCGCAATTTCATCAAAAGGTATACCAAGTAACACATTTTCTCTTTCCAAAATTTTTAGACAACCTCCACCATAATAGAAAGGAGATGATCTCAGTTCTGTATTTTATCTAGGAATAACATGGCGGGCCACCTGTAGGCCAACTCACCCCTTTGTTAACAAAAGTAGCATAAATAAATAAATAATTTATAATAATAATATTTAAATAGTAATAAATTTCACATAATCCGAATAGCGTGTATCAAAATGTATAATATAGAAATGATGGAAGAAGCTAGCAGTAATTAGAAAGAGAGGATGACACGCTTATTCCCTATGCATTTATCTATTCACGATATTTACGTGTTTTCATGACGTTCGAGCCATAGCTATACGAGTTTGGACACGTGGGTAATGTAATTAATCAGGTTCCTGACCGTTTTTTAATATGTGTACAATTTACGACATCTTAAACATCGCCATACAAGTTTCGACCTGTTAATTACCCGTAGACTTTACTATACGGTAACAATGAATCTGACTTCTCACAAGTGACGAACACATACGAGTATCGACTTGCTTCTAATATAATTAATTAATCTTCATTTAATATTTCCCACTTTTAAAATTTCTGAGAATAAGAAGATCGAAATGACGACGTAAAAATCTAAGAGAAGCGTGTAAAATTCAACAGTTTCTTTCTATCTTTACGCACAGTTTTGTGTCTTTTAAGTAAAAAGTTAAAGGAAATGATAATGCTGCCATCTTTTGGTATGTTTAAAGAGATTGCAGAATCTGCGTGTTGCAGAATGAAATATGTGGGTGCATCTAAAATGCATAGATTCATCGTAGGCTGTCATCATACACTTGCTGATATGAGTGGCTATGGAGCGATTACAACTGAATATGAGGTTCTTGAAAATTGAATCTAGTTGACAATTAACCTTATTATCACCATACAAAAGAATATGAAAGTGAAATTGTTAAATATTACCGCGCATCTACTGCAAAGCGAAAGCAATCTCGCTATTTTTAAAATACCTATACTGCCATTACTAGACATCCCTCTGAAATTAACACTTTGCATAGACTTTAATCATAGGCGGTTGTCTATCTGCGGTATCATCACTCGTTTCAAAACGTTTATTGACGACATTCACGTAAATCTGGATGCATTTGCATTGTGAGTGGTAAGCATGACCATACTTCTTCAATTTCACGTTCTGCAAACGTTGACATGAAATCTATAGGTAGACTCGATGTCTTTTGTTTCCATTAATGCAAGGCGTTTCACTTCATAGTAAATTCTCATTGACCTTCGAAGAGATGCAGGCTAGTCTTGAAGATTTTACAGTATACAATTTTAAAGCATTTCAACATTTTCTTTAGCACACTTTCCGTTAAATGTATGATTTTCGCAATTTATTGAAAATCGACGTTGTTGTTGTCCTATGAGTTTCGGTAGAGATGGACAGGCTAATATGTCTATATCGACAATATTGTCAGCATCTAAAATTTCCTGCAACCTATGTCTTTTATTTGTCTGCGCCTTTTATGTATATCTTGTGAGCACATGTAACGATGTCTTCCAACGTTTCGTTGATTCCATCAAAGGGTATATCGCCCGATTCCAATCGTAGACCATGATAATTGTGCATTAACCAATTGTTTTATGTTCAAAACGTATTTTACTACATTACTCTCGGAAATATCCATAATGTACATTTCCTTCGATATAAACTGATTACCAGATCCGGGGAATCCTTGCACGTCGACAATATTCTACATTTCTAGTATCTAATACTGATTTGCTTGTCCCCTTCATTAATTGACGCATCATTCTCTCTCACACACACTCTTTGCCCCTTCCACATATGGCGTGGTACCTCTAACTTATGGGTATACGTCGTACCTTTCTCTCTCTAGATCGTAGTATCTCTTCGTAAAATCCTATGAATCGGAAATCAAATCAGAGTGTAACAAAAACGTCGATTCTTCAGCGGGCCAACACTTGAGATTTTCGATAGTTTGTGAGTTACGATACTCAGATGATGAAGAAGTTAAACGTAATATTAAATCGTTTCAAGTACTAGCACCAGTATGATGGTCACCGCACTTTCACAATTGAATAAATCTTTTCTACGATATTCGATCTAATTGAAATGTGCATAGACGTATGAATACAAGTTTCGATTGGTTTATAATACAATTGAGCGTGCCAAAGATCTCTAAATTTTAAATAAAAAATGATCAGTCATTAACTTGACATCCTTTAAACAATTAATTTTTGTATGTATATTAAATAGCGATACACTGCAGTCTTAAATCAAATAATTAAAATCATTACATCTTAAAGTCAGTCCATGCATAAATCTTACATGGTCTAAGTCATCTTATCTACACTACATCTTTCTTTCTGTAAATGCAAAACAAAACGAAAGACAACAAAGTATTTATCATTATGATAATAACAAATTCTTTCACATTAGAACCGCGTCTAATAGCCCACATAAGGTCGCCTTATTCGTAGTGAATTTAACTTTCGAACTGTCATCTTTAATTGTCGATCATTCTCTCTCTCTCTCTCATTAGCTACCGATTTGTTGCATCTATACGAATACTCTTACATCAAATCGAGTCGTATGCACATTCTTGTGTTGTAACATTCACACGACTATGGAATGAAATTCATTCTTAAAACCCAACAAGTACAAGCGTAAATGTATTTTAATACTAACGAATGGTATACCTCTTGATTCGAAATTGTATGTAGCGTAACCGACATGACTATTTAATTCCGTTTACAATAATGATTTGGAGATTCACACCGCACGAAACGTTGTTATATTTGACAGATTTTTGCTACTTCCACATTGTAATCTTAATTAGTTAACTAAGTTATTCACGTATCAATACTATTGTTATATGTAGGTATTTTGTTAAATATATTGCCATAAGGAGAATGTCCTCCTATCCATCACACCTAGTGTAATACCAAAAGATACAAGTCATTATATCAATAAATAATTTTCATATTAATAAATTAACCTTTAAAAACTTCTCATGTTTTCACATCATGCACTAAAATTTCAGATTATTATTATTATTATTAATAATATTGAATCGTTTATAGAACTGATGTTTTCATACATAATCACTTAAAAAGACTGCTACCGTATATGAAATATAAGACTAAACAACAATTCAACATGAAGACATGCATAGATTAATTCTATTTAAAACATTAGTCATTTTGAAAGGAAAAGTGAAAAATTCTCAATGACCTATCTGTAAAGCTTCTATCTTACTTCTATCTTACTTCATGTTTCTTTTCGACAGACCAAACACATCGGTACATAAACACACTTTCAATAATTATTGAATAATTTCTTATATAAGGGAGTAAATATTCAACGATTTTTTCGTAAATAATGAAACAATTTAACATATACGATCATTATACAATTTTACTAAAACAAGCTTAATTGCGGTGTTTTGGAAATGTTGATGACAAAAGTATGAATATGCAATTAAATGAATCATTTAACACACGTATCTCTATCATTACGTTCAATTATATAATTTTTTAATACTATAACACGTACATATTTACAATATTTGCAGACTGTACGTCGGTCTTTTCATTTTCACGTTTAGACTAAAATGTGCGTCAAAACTGACTCTTGCTCGTCATTAATTATAGGCATCTAGTACATCGAAGCTTTGAAACACCTTTACAATATGTTGTATATATTCTTAAATCTGAATGCATTCACGTTACTGATGACAATAATGATTCTTTAGTTTAATCTTGACCAAAGGTGCAAACGCAACATATTGAGATGAGTACTATTGCCAGTGTCTGAAATTTCTTACCCACACCGATGAAGGAAATGTATATTATAGGCAAAAGCATTCACAGTTATTAATATGATTCTTTATAAATCATAAGTATATACTGTCGACTAGATTCATAATAAACATATTGTTTAATGTAGATCGGTAAGTATCTAATTCCTTATCTTACATTTAATTCCTCACAATATTCAATATGTACCCTTCAAAGCGTCGTGTTTTATTTTTGATTATTGTATTTTGTAATATATCTGCTCGCACTCTCTATATTGAATTCATATTTTAAAGATAAATTGTAGCCACTCCAGATATTAACGAACACCTTACTAAGAACTAATACCTACACTAATATTCTACTTATACCAAAAACATCTAGCAAATAATCGAGATAATATTTTCACTTCAAATTTATTATTATACTTGAAATATTTCTCCGAGTCTAAACTTCTCTTACAAGTTTACTGTGTTCTGCATCTTACTTATCTTATATTGGAAACGTTAGTTAACTAATATTTTATGCGTGAAATTTGTATATTTTCCAATCCATATGTTTGAACACATTTATTCTCTAAAGATTACTCTAAGTGTTTTCTTTCGACTCTGGTCAGTTTCTGTGTAATACATACATCATTTATTTGACACTTACATTATTGCTCTCTCACACACAAAAGGTATCATAAATTTCTGCACGTTTGCTGACACGATTTTGAATTTATACTTAAATATTACGATTTTTGTCGGTTGCTCAATTGATATATAATATAAAAAATAAATATTATTCGTATATTCTACAGGTTTAAGTGTGCACAGTATGAAATAAGACGGTAGATTGCTGTACTCTCAGAGTCGAAAGAAAACACTTAGAGTAATCTTTAGAGAATAAATGTGTTCAAACATATGGATTGGAAAATATACAAATTTCACGCATAAAATATTAGTTAACTAACGTTTCCAGATTTAAGAATATATACAACATATTGTAAAGGTGTTTCAAAGCTTCGATGTACTAGATGCCTATAATTAATGACGAGCAAGAGTCAGTTTTGACGCACATTTTAGTCTAAACGTGAAAATGAAAAGACCGACGTACAGTCTGCAAATATTGTAAATATGTACGTGTTATAGTATTAAAAAATTATATAATTGAACGTAATGATAGAGATACGTGTGTTAAATGATTCATTTAATTGCATATTCATACTTTTGTCATCAACATTTCCAAAACACCGCAATTAAGCTTGTTTTAGTAAAATTGTATAATGATCGTATATGTTAAATTGTTTCATTATTTACGAAAAAATCGTTGAATATTTACTCCCTTATATAAGAAATTATTCAATAATTATTGAAAGTGTGTTTATGTACCGATGTGTTTGGTCTGTCGAAAAGAAACATGAAGTAAGATAGAAGTAAGATAGAAGCTTTACAGATAGGTCATTGAGAATTTTTCACTTTTCCTTTCAAAATGACTAATGTTTTAAATAGAATTAATCTATGCATGTCTTCATGTTGAATTGTTGTTTAGTCTTATATTTCATATACGGTAGCAGTCTTTTTAAGTGATTATGTATGAAAACATCAGTTCTATAAACGATTCAATATTATTAATAATAATAATAATAATCTGAAATTTTAGTGCATGATGTGAAAACATGAGAAGTTTTTAAAGGTTAATTTATTAATATGAAAATTATTTATTGATATAATGACTTGTATCTTTTGGTATTACACTAGGTGTGATGGATAGGAGGACATTCTCCTTATGGCAATATATTTAACAAAATACCTACATATAACAATAGTATTGATACGTGAATAACTTAGTTAACTAATTAAGATTACAATGTGGAAGTAGCAAAAATCTGTCAAATATAACAACGTTTCGTGCGGTGTGAATCTCCAAATCATTATTGTAAACGGAATTAAATAGTCATGTCGGTTACGCTACATACAATTTCGAATCAAGAGGTATACCATTCGTTAGTATTAAAATACATTTACGCTTGTACTTGTTGGGTTTTAAGAATGAATTTCATTCCATAGTCGTGTGAATGTTACAACACAAGAATGTGCATACGACTCGATTTGATGTAAGAGTATTCGTATAGATGCAACAAATCGGTAGCTAATGAGAGAGAGAGAGAGAATGATCGACAATTAAAGATGACAGTTCGAAAGTTAAATTCACTACGAATAAGGCGACCTTATGTGGGCTATTAGACGCGGTTCTAATGTGAAAGAATTTGTTATTATCATAATGATAAATACTTTGTTGTCTTTCGTTTTGTTTTGCATTTACAGAAAGAAAGATGTAGTGTAGATAAGATGACTTAGACCATGTAAGATTTATGCATGGACTGACTTTAAGATGTAATGATTTTAATTATTTGATTTAAGACTGCAGTGTATCGCTATTTAATATACATACAAAAATTAATTGTTTAAAGGATGTCAAGTTAATGACTGATCATTTTTTATTTAAAATTTAGAGATCTTTGGCACGCTCAATTGTATTATAAACCAATCGAAACTTGTATTCATACGTCTATGCACATTTCAATTAGATCGAATATCGTAGAAAAGATTTATTCAATTGTGAAAGTGCGGTGACCATCATACTGGTGCTAGTACTTGAAACGATTTAATATTACGTTTAACTTCTTCATCATCTGAGTATCGTAACTCACAAACTATCGAAAATCTCAAGTGTTGGCCCGCTGAAGAATCGACGTTTTTGTTACACTCTGATTTGATTTCCGATTCATAGGATTTTACGAAGAGATACTACGATCTAGAGAGAGAAAGGTACGACGTATACCCATAAGTTAGAGGTACCACGCCATATGTGGAAGGGGCAAAGAGTGTGTGTGAGAGAGAATGATGCGTCAATTAATGAAGGGGACAAGCAAATCAGTATTAGATACTAGAAATGTAGAATATTGTCGACGTGCAAGGATTCCCCGGATCTGGTAATCAGTTTATATCGAAGGAAATGTACATTATGGATATTTCCGAGAGTAATGTAGTAAAATACGTTTTGAACATAAAACAATTGGTTAATGCACAATTATCATGGTCTACGATTGGAATCGGGCGATATACCCTTTGATGGAATCAACGAAACGTTGGAAGACATCGTTACATGTGCTCACAAGATATACATAAAAGGCGCAGACAAATAAAAGACATAGGTTGCAGGAAATTTTAGATGCTGACAATATTGTCGATATAGACATATTAGCCTGTCCATCTCTACCGAAACTCATAGGACAACAACAACGTCGATTTTCAATAAATTGCGAAAATCATACATTTAACGGAAAGTGTGCTAAAGAAAATGTTGAAATGCTTTAAAATTGTATACTGTAAAATCTTCAAGACTAGCCTGCATCTCTTCGAAGGTCAATGAGAATTTACTATGAAGTGAAACGCCTTGCATTAATGGAAACAAAAGACATCGAGTCTACCTATAGATTTCATGTCAACGTTTGCAGAACGTGAAATTGAAGAAGTATGGTCATGCTTACCACTCACAATGCAAATGCATCCAGATTTACGTGAATGTCGTCAATAAACGTTTTGAAACGAGTGATGATACCGCAGATAGACAACCGCCTATGATTAAAGTCTATGCAAAGTGTTAATTTCAGAGGGATGTCTAGTAATGGCAGTATAGGTATTTTAAAAATAGCGAGATTGCTTTCGCTTTGCAGTAGATGCGCGGTAATATTTAACAATTTCACTTTCATATTCTTTTGTATGGTGATAATAAGGTTAATTGTCAACTAGATTCAATTTTCAAGAACCTCATATTCAGTTGTAATCGCTCCATAGCCACTCATATCAGCAAGTGTATGATGACAGCCTACGATGAATCTATGCATTTTAGATGCACCCACATATTTCATTCTGCAACACGCAGATTCTGCAATCTCTTTAAACATACCAAAAGATGGCAGCATTATCATTTCCTTTAACTTTTTACTTAAAAGACACAAAACTGTGCGTAAAGATAGAAAGAAACTGTTGAATTTTACACGCTTCTCTTAGATTTTTACGTCGTCATTTCGATCTTCTTATTCTCAGAAATTTTAAAAGTGGGAAATATTAAATGAAGATTAATTAATTATATTAGAAGCAAGTCGATACTCGTATGTGTTCGTCACTTGTGAGAAGTCAGATTCATTGTTACCGTATAGTAAAGTCTACGGGTAATTAACAGGTCGAAACTTGTATGGCGATGTTTAAGATGTCGTAAATTGTACACATATTAAAAAACGGTCAGGAACCTGATTAATTACATTACCCACGTGTCCAAACTCGTATAGCTATGGCTCGAACGTCATGAAAACACGTAAATATCGTGAATAGATAAATGCATAGGGAATAAGCGTGTCATCCTCTCTTTCTAATTACTGCTAGCTTCTTCCATCATTTCTATATTATACATTTTGATACACGCTATTCGGATTATGTGAAATTTATTACTATTTAAATATTATTATTATAAATTATTTATTTATTTATGCTACTTTTGTTAACAAAGGGGTGAGTTGGCCTACAGGTGGCCCGCCATGTTATTCCTAGATAAAATACAGAACTGAGATCATCTCCTTTCTATTATGGTGGAGGTTGTCTAAAAATTTTGGAAAGAGAAAATGTGTTACTTGGTATACCTTTTGATGAAATTGCGCAATGACTTTAAACGCGTCTGAACCTGTATACATGGAAAATATATGGTGAAAATGATCGGCTGGCAATCGGCGATTTCGATGACCGTGATAACGGTATAATCTAACAACGGGTACTAGAGAGCAAGAGAGATGGTAGAAGCACGCAGGAGGAAAAGGTCATTATTAGAATTTTATGTTTACATTCAAAATACGGTTCCTAGCCTACGCTGTATTTCCACATAGGCATCGAGAAGCGAATATGATGTAGCAATAGCTGACCTTTCATGAATTGCTTTTGCAATTTTTTTTTTCGACATTCCTCACATGACAATACTAATGTGTAACAGCCAGTACTTTTCAATATTTATGAACTAATTTCTTAAGATCACGCATTAGAAAGAGGCCGTTTGCAATGACCATCTAACGGCTGGACATTTTTATAACAATATTAGGGGGTCGGCGCCAGGTCTTTTGAACGCGTTGAGACTTGCTTAGCGGCTTTTCTACGTTAATTTCAAAATGGTCTTGGGTGAAGGGACTCGACGGTTTTGTCTCTATTGGAGATCATTGAGATACGCTAATTAATCTGTGAGCAGCTGTAACCCTCGGTACCGTGATGCAATGAATACGTGTCTCCAATGATAACTTCACCCCATTTGGAATGTGAGGATTGGTCCTTAAGAATTAATTGATTTTCTCAATCTTTTTGATGGATTCACGAATGAAGTTGGAAAATTGATCCTCAGCAGCGTCTTCTTCAAGAGTGCTGTAAACCCTGTTCAAGGCCTCAAAAATCTTTTAGACATATACCATATTGATGTAGAAATACAATATTTGAAATAGAGGTGCTTACGTACTGTCAAACATAGACACAGGAACGCGACATTCCTTTGAAACGATGTCTGGACCTGTATACAATTTCGAGAGTTTCGAGAAAACAAATGTACGGTGAATAAGTGATCGACGCATAATCGACAACCGTGAAAGCGGTATACTGCTAATGTTAATGGATCTAAGAAAGAGTATGTGAGAGCTAGAGAGATCATAGAAATTATGACATTGGAATATTTGAATTAGACTGCTTCCTTTCTCTTACGTCACGGATTGCCGAAATTTGGTAAAGAGATAATGTTTTGAAGAAATTGTGCAATGACCTTTTAAACGTGCCTGGACCTGTATACATTTTCGAAAGTTTCAGGAAAACAAATGTACGGTGAATAAGTGATTTATGGATAATCGACGACCATAAAAATGGTATACTGCTAATGTTAATGGATCTAAATAAGAGTATGCGAGAGCGAGAGAGATGATAGTAGAACGCACGAGGAAAAGGTTTCCGCCCATCAGGGGGTCGACACCAGGTCTTTTGAACGCGTTGAGACTTGCTTAGAGGCTTTTCTAAATTAATTTTAAAATGGTCTTAGCGGTTTTGTGTGAAGGATCTCAGCGGTTTCTTCACTATTGGAGATCATTGAGTTACGCTAACGGCTTGTCAAGGGAAAGGTCCGCAAACCGGTTTTGCGACTGTCATATTGGTGGAGCGATTTCCCCGACGAGAGAAAATTCTGAAAGGTGAATTCGAACTTACAACATGACAAGGGAGAGGTCAAAGCTCTGATTGTAGGTTTTTAAAATTTGTGTGAGATTTAAAAAGTAGGTCGTCGATATACGAGATTGAGCTAGACACCTTCAAACTGGTATTCAGACTAATGGAAATCTACGCTGTCAATTCATCAAAAAAGATATGTAACATCCGAATTAGGTCGGTAAGGGTGTACACACGAGGAAAAGGTCATTTTACTTTCACTCTCAATACGGTTCCTACTGAATACGATGTATTTCCATAAGCGACTATAATGTAGCAATATCTGACCTTTAATGAAGGCGACTTTTGAAATTTGATTTTCGACACATGGCAAAGGTCGTCGATATACGAGATTACGCTTCAAGCTGGTATATGGATAGATTTCCCCGACGAGAGAAAACTCTGAAAGGTGAATTCGAACTCACATCATGACAAGGGAGAGGTCAACGCCCTGATTGTAGGTTTTTAAAATTTGTGTGAGATTTAAAAAGTACGTCGTCGATATACGAGATTGCGCTTCAAGCTGGTATTTAGACTAATGGAAATCTACAGAGACATAGGTCCCGATATATTATCTAATATGCTTGGAATTCACATGTGTTTTCCCAAGGATGGTCGATGATAAGGGAGAGGTCAACGCCTTGATTGTAGGTTTTTAAAATTTGTGTGAGACGAAGTCTTGCGTCATCTTAATGACCTCATAAGCGACGGTCAGATTTCCCAATGAGAGAGTCTTGAAACCGCGTACTAAACAGTAAATCAAAAATGCGAATCAATCCGCGAATCGGCCCGCGAGTCATTCCGAGACAAACCACGAATTAGTTCACGAATCAGTCTGCGAATTAGTTCACGAATCTACCACCTCGCATGCTGCGACAGCGCCGCGACTGTGGCGACGCCTGGTGGCGGCGGCGGGAGTTTCGTGGGTTCTGTCCCTATTCATCTACTTAGGCCGTTGTCTGCGGTGGTACGTGAGTTTTTATATTCCGTTATCTGGGATAGTACGTAAATTTTCATTTCTTACTCCGTTTTCTACGATAGTACGCGAATTTCCATTTATTCCGTTTTCTGCGATAGTATGTGAATTTTTATTTATTACCCCGTTTTCTGCTATAGTACCTGAATTTTCATTTATTACTCCGTTTTCTCCGAGAGTAGGTGAGTTTCATTTATTGCATTTTCTGCGATAGTACGCGAATTTTCATTTATTACCCCGTTTTCTGCGGTAGTACGTGCATTTTAATTTATTACCCCGTTGTCTGCTATAGTACCTGAATTTTCATTTATTACTCCGTTTTCTGCGAGAGTATGTGAGTTTCATTCATTGCATTTTCTGCGATAGTACGCGAATTTTCATTTATTACCCCGTTTTCTGCGATAGTACGTGCATTTTCATTTATTACCCCGTTGTCTGCTGTAGTACGTGAGTTTATTTATTCCGATTTCTGCGGTAGTACGTGAGTTTCATTTATTCCGTTTTCTGCGACAGTACATGAATTTTCATTTATTACACCGTTTCCTGCGATAGTATGTGAATTTTCATTTATTACCCCGTTTTCTGCTATAGTACCTGAATTTTCATTTATTACTGCGTTTTCTGCGAGAGTAGGTGAGTTTCATTTATTGCATTTCCTGCGATAGTACACGAATTTCCATTTATCACTCCGTTTTCTGCCAGAGTACGTGAGTTTCATTTACTCCATTTTCTGCGATAGTATGTGAATTTTCATTTATTACCCCATTGTCTGCGGTAGTACGTGAGTTTATTTATTCCGTTTAGTGGGATAGTACGTGAGTTTTCATTTATTACTCTGCTTTCTGCGATAGTACGTGAGTTTCATTTATTCCCTGTTCTGTGATAGTACGTGTATGCATTTATTTCGTCTTCTGCGATAGTACGTGAGATTCCTTCATTCCGTTTTTTGTGAGGATACGTGAGTTTTATTTATTCCGTTTTCTGCGATAGTACGTGAATTTATTCATTCTGTTTTCTGCGATAGTACGGGAGTTTCATTTATTCCGTTTCCTGCCATAGTACGTGAGTTTTCATTTATTACTCCGTTTTCTGCGATAGTACGTGAGATTCCTTTATTCCGTTTTCTGCGTGAGTAACGCCAATATTTATGTATAGTAGTGTATGCATGTATGTATGTATGTGTGAGTGTGTGCACTGAATGTGTGTCCCCGTCAATTAATTTATATTACCGCGTTAATTCATTCCGTCGTTGACGAAATTAATGACAATTTTTATAATAGTTGACTCTACAGACTTACCAACGACTCGATAGCATTCTTATTCTTTCAGACTATGAATTATTATTTTATTCGCGAAATGACTCCGAGAATGTTGGTATGTGTTTGGAAATAATATTTCATTGACGAGTTTAATTATTTATGAAATTCAAATGTTAAATATATTTTAATTGAACAATGATAAATAATTATGACTATTTATTTCAGCACCAACGATTCCGATCTATAATTTTAATATTTATTTATAATGATGGACCATAATTGACTATTTTATTTAGATCTGTGGACGATTCAGAAAGGTTTTAATATAATTGAGTCCGAATCGTTTTAAATTTATTCAGTTTTCTACGATAGTACATGAATTTTCATTTATTACGCCGTTGTCTGCGGTAGTACGTGAGTCTATTTATTCCGTTTTCTGGGATAGTACGTAAATTTTCATTTACGACTCTGTTTTCTGCGAGACTACGAGAGTTTCATTTATTCGGTTTTCTACGATAGTACGTGAATTTTCATTTATTACGCCGTTGTCTGCGGTAGTACGTAAGTTTTTATATTCCGTTATCTGGGATAGTACGCAAATTTTCATTTTTTACTCCGTTTTTTGCTATGGTACCTGAATTTTCATTTATGACTCCGATTTCTGCGATAGTACGTGGATTTATTTATTCCGTTTTCTGCGATAGTACGTGAATTTTCATTTATTACCCCGTTTTCTGCGAAAGTACGTGTATTTATTTATTCCTTTTTCTGCGATACTACTTGAATTTATTCATTCCGTTTTCTGCGATTGTATGTGAATTTTCATTTATTACCCCGTTTCCTTGCGATAGTAACTGAATTTTCATTAAATACTCCTTTTTCTGCGGGAGTACGTGAGTTTCATTTTTTCCGTTTTCTGCGATAGTACGTGAATTTATTCATTCTGTTTTCTGCGATAGTACTTAAATTTCCATTTATTACTCCGTTTCCTGCGATAGTACATGAATTTCGATTTATCACTTCGTTTTCTGCGAAAGTACGTGAGTTTCATTTATTGCGTTTTCTACGATACTTCGTGTTTTCATTTATTACTCCGTTTTCTGCGAGAGTACGTGAGTTTCATTCATTTCGTTTTCTTCCATACACTGAAAAAACTATGGCCGATCCCAGCTTGCACGAAAATACGGTGGAAATTTGCGTTCATAGGTGGTGGCAAGCTTGAATCACAGTGATTCTTATTATCCACTGTGCGGTGATAGCAAAGATGGTTGTCAATGGCCATCATGAAAAATGTGGTGGTTGAGATTGTCCACCACCCATGGCACGCATATTCGTGGCATGTATGCGTAGACAGTTTGAACACATATTTTAAAACTATATTTGTGAAAAAATATAAAAAAGGGAGTATGGTTTCTCGTAAAACAGTCAATTAAATTTGTTGTTATCGATAAAAATTGTTTTACTGTATATTAAGACCAAAAATGTAATTCTTGACTCAAATTTATCTCTAACCATATTTCGGGATACATTTTGAATGTAGAAAGTTGAAGAAATTTGTTTCAAACCGATCGGTTGAAGTTATCTTGTTCAAAAAGTCGAGATAAAATAATAAGAAATTTATGGCCGTTACGACATTCAAACATTTGGCTAGAAAGGGTAAATCTGATTCCATTTGCGATAAATTTACATCTACTTATGTTTAAACACACATTTTAAAACTAATTTTGTGTAAAAATGGAAAAAAAGGATAACATTAATTGTAGAACTGTCAATTCAATTTGTTGTTTTCGATAAAAATTGTTTTACTATATATAAAGACCAAAACTGTAATTCTTGTCTTAAATTTATTTATAACCATATTTTTTGATACGTTTTGACCCTAGAAACTTGAACGAGTTTATTTCAAACCGATTCGTTGAAGCTATCTTGACGAAACCCGCCAAACACGGAACATTCATGGGACATTGCATTTGTACAATAGTTCTGCTATTGTGAAACATTTAAGAGGAACGTTTGTAACATATTTCAGTAACGTTTCAGAAATTACACTTTATTTTCAACATTCACGAAACTTAGCATTTACGTTACACATGGGCAGTTAATATTTTACAGAATATGTTTCAATAGAAACGTTTCGCAACGTCTCGAAAACCGTTCATTTGGAGCGGTTAATTTGTAACATTTAACACCGTTTTTCTGCCTTCGTTACATAAAATATCGTATGCACCACGGGGGCAGGGACTTAGAACAACTCGAGCAATGTGCTTGCCCCTCGTCTTCGACTCGGGGCCCAAACATTGCTCTCGTGATTCAAAAGTCCCGCCTCCGCCCCCTTGGTGTATAATATGTATACTATTATTAGCGTATTGATTACTGCCATATCAACTGAATGGAATAAAATCCCCCTACGGGGGTTCAAAACTGATTATACGAAAACATAGTAATCTATGCCGAAAATTAAAATTAAAAACTGATGAATCGATTTTTAATGTACATTTTTAATGTAGGTTATTACCCTACTATGTAGCTCTTTCTTCTTTTGCACCGGCTTTGCGCTTTTTCCATAATGTGTATTCATTATTATTACCTTACGCCCATCCCAATATGAATGATTAATCCCATTATTCTAGAAGTTGTAAACAAAATATTAGTCCTTCCCTGTCCAAATCTATATTATAGAAGGATATTCCAGTCCCTAAAATCCCGTTACTCAATTGTAACGTCACTTCCTGTTAACATCAGTATGCCAAGATTTTGTTTTTGTGTGTGCACTAAATCTTAATTTTCCATTTCGTCCTTGGAATATAACTACATTGCATCATCTATTTATACCTAAATCAATAAATTGACAAATTGCATTTAATTTACAAAAATACCTTTTTTATACAATAATTTGTAAATGCCTGATCGAAGATTGAGTCATTGCATGATTTTTACTACTCAGTACATGTGCATGGAAAACCCATTCTCTAACGCTCAAAGTACAATTAAATTTTAGTTCCCAATAACATAATATTCAGAAGATAATTATAATGTTGTATTATTTCACTTTTTTTTATATTTCTCTACATAAGAGATTATATCTTCTCGGATCACCCCCCCCCCCAGCGATTCTCGCTGATCAAATCCCCTTTCAAGACCCGAACAGAAGAATATTGTTTACCAAAATGACGACCTAACAAGTGACCTCTTGTCCACTGAGAATACCACCAAGTTAAAATTTATGCGTTTAGCAATTCAACTCGCATAAATGCTATCGTCTGACATTGTACACACGAAATAGCAAGTTTTATGTAATCAACAAAAGCGACTATTTAAATTGTTTATACACATTATTGGACATGTTTCTATCTTGGAACATTCCGAAATGTCCAGAGATTACCAGAAGCGAAACAATTTATTCCCTTATACCCATTAAAAGGTTAATTACTTTTGGTAATTCCTTAATTAAAGCCCAAACCCACTTGCAGGAAAACTTCCTATATCTCCAGGTTGGCCCACATGACCCAAAATGATACCGGTCACTCCAAGGGCAGCCAAGCCTATTGGAACCGTATCGCAACAAGTTCCTGCAAAAATACTCTTTGTGGCGTTTCTTACCAATGCCACGCATCTATGATAGTGGATTCTCCCACACCTTGAGACCATCTATATTGTCATGAACTTGACATTCTCATGAAGTCATGGCTCTCGCAACCTATGCGGTTACACTCTTATTTAAAACACCCCGAACGTTGCATCCCCGAAGATCTAAATGACAGATTCTTCAACTCAACTATACCCTCCAAAACCCAAGACCCCAATCTTTTCGCATATGAGAATTGTGAATTTATCTATGTTGAAAAATACATCAAAATCAAGGTCACAAACGCCTATCGTGAAGTACTCCAGCATAGAAGCCCAACTAAGCGAGAACGTCTTCGAAATTCCTACGATCTAACAATTATAATTGTTTAATAATTATTAAACCAGAAAAATTTTCCAACAATAAAAAAGGGACTCGGATATACTGCCGCAGTCATATATTGCCGGCGAAGTCATTCATTTAATCAAATGCGTTCCAATAGAAGCTAAAGGAACGCCAACCAAGTTACCATGAAATACTGTTTCAACAAGAAGCGACACAATGATATTTCGCATTCTCCGCACTCTTAAAAAGGGTGCTTCAGGAGAACGGGGAAAATCTCGGTGGCATCTCTATTAGAGGTTTCTCGACGCCCAAACTAAAGCTATCGCTAGTTCTACTTCGAAATGCATCTGGTCCAGATACAATAATTTCGGCAACTTTAACTCTGGACTATTAGGAATAATACTAATAGCTAAATCAGTGAAATTCCTTGACGACACTTCAATGCACATATTCAATCTCCAACATGCCTTCGGATGGTCCTTCTATTTAGTTGGTGCCGTTATTCCTTGACCAACGCCCTTTTACACCTGCGATATCGCACTCCCAACATAAAAGAAATTGACCCCTATTGTGCGATGATGAACCCCGAAACCCCCAATACCCATAAGAGCATCTATACGAGCAAACAGCAAAAGATGTGCAAACAAACCATCAGCATGAGTGAAAGAAGAAAACTCAACAATATAGACTATAAGTGATAATCATGTATTTCGAGTAATCATAGTATAAGTATCTGCGCAACCCCGAAACCTTATTCTAGCTCAAATTACGTGACTTCATGCGTAATTTCATCTAAAGGTACACTGAGAGCACGTTGGGGGAACAGTTATCCCAACAGCGTCAGCAGCGCTACTAATCAAAGGAAAACTCCGTGACTTCGCTTGAGCCAGCTGATATTCGAATTTGGGTGAGCTGCTCACCCAAAACAAATCGGCTGCATGACCACATGCGCGGACCACTGCGCCCCCATTACAAAAGTTTGAAGCTCTCCCGCTCGTTGGTACTAAAGACAATCTATTGTAAACATGAACATGGACAAAAGTCAGTTTATTGGGTTTTTTTCCAAGACTTTTTTTCCATTGGCTTTTTTTTCCATGGCTCTTTTTTCCTGGCCTTTTTTTCCGGGTCTTTTTTTTCCCCGGCTGTTTATTCCTAGAACCCTTTGTTATAAAAAAGTTAATTTATGTAGGCTGTTCGATGATAAGTGGCTTAAACATTTTGCACACAGATACGTGTATATCAGTTCCTTTTGTTTTATATTTTATATAAATTAAAAAAGATGAAAATATATCTCTTTGGATAAGAAATATATGCAGGAACACAATTTCAACTAGCGAAAACAGCCATTATAACAAAATTCATGAACAATCACTTATCGACTGTACCTTTCTTGAACCTATTTCTCACAAGTATATGTGTATCAGTTCTTTATTTGTTTTATATTACCTATATTAATAAAGAGTCGAAAACAGATTTAGATAGATAAGAAATATATGAAAGAATATAAACTTACTTACAATGATATAACCTTCGTTATAGAAAAGTTAATCTACGGAGGCTGTTCGATGATGGCTTAAGCATTTTACATAAGGGTACATGTGTATCAGTTTCTTTTGTTTTATTTATAATATATATATTTTCCGTTGTTTACTTTTTAAAAATATAATATAAAACAAACAAATTGATACACATACATTTATGAAAAATATGTTCAAAGCCATTACACTCTACAAATGATTATACAGAAAGTTTGTTATAATGGCAGTTTTGGTTGGTTGAATGTATACTTCTGAATACATTTCTTATCTATATTAAATGTACATATTGTAAAATAAAAGTAATATAATTATTAAATATATTAAGCAAATATACACATAAGTTTGCACATTTATGTGTATTTTGTTGGAGTAGGAATAATCTACAAAAGAGAAACAGGTAATTCATTAATTTTTTTACTTTATAATGTTATACTCCATTCAAGCTTATTATTTACTAATAGTAGTTTTCGATACAAGAGTGTAAAAGTATTTTCTGCGAATGTGCGGGTTGTGGACCGAGCCGAAGGCGAGGGTCGCATGCACATTCGTCCAGAAAATAGTTTATGCCCATGTATCGAACAATATTTTTTGTTACAGTGTGAGAAAAGTGCGTTTGAAAATGTAGACCAACGCGTAAAATCGCACTTTACGCACACTGTAACAAAAAGAATATTAAGGGTAAAATTTTATGTGGACGATCGTGTTTCCATATTTAAGTTTTACGATAGATGTATATATTGTAGATACGATCTTGACAATCCTGAAAAAAAAGCTGTTACTAATATTCATTTATATCAATGTAATTCATTTTAAGTGAATACTAGTAAATGTATTTTGCAATAGTTTACGTCATTCAATATAAGAATGAACATGTGTAAACACTGGCTCATAAGCGCTATACCTAACCATCCTTCGGGTCAACAGTTTTCCCGCGCTTTGGGTTCGCCTTTCGCCCGACATTTTGGGTGAGCTGCTCACCCAAACTTGAGCGGGCTGGCGAGCCGATGAGGACGGTGCGCAGCATTACCGGGCAGAGGGCAGTAGTTCTCCCAACGTGCTCTCAGTGTAGGGAGGTGTAACGTACGAGCCGTAATACGTACGTTTGAAAAACATCCGGTATGTTTAGAATATTTTTTGGAAGTCTTCTAAAAACTCAAAAACAGTTTGGAAAAGTGAAACATACGTTTCCTTTAGCACAGCTGCAAGTCATAACGTATTTAAATGAGCAAACGAAAATGTGAGAATGAGAACTTGGTGACTGTAGGTTTCTCTCGGAAAACGATCATAAAAATTATATCATATTCGATAAGCTGGCCCAAGTGTGAGAACTCTTTGGGACCGCATCCTTGCTCTCATTCTCATACATGCAATCTGGCGGAAAAACCGTCACCAAATTTATCTAAATTTAAACACCAAGGAAACCCTCTTAATCTCATGTTCTAGAAGTTTCTTCTTGAAAATATTTTAAATTTATATATTTTATTAAGTTACAAAAGAATCATCCTTATTCATTTAAACTAAATTGTTAAATGTACGTACTGTTAAAAATTGCTTTATTAAAAGACTAAAAAAATTATAGTTAATATAAAAATATTGATAATAATGGATGCTTCTCTTGTAATACTTTTATTATTAATTAAATTTAAGCCATATCATTTAAGATTTATATAAATCCTCGCCTTTTAATATCCGAACTATATTTTAACTGATGAATCAAAACACATCTTTCCCTTCACTAGTACAATAATATCTTCTTCGTCATTAATAACTATTGCATAAACCGTCTTCAATTATATTTCAAAATATCTATTACCATAGGCGAATATTAATATTAAATAACATTTAAGTTTGTTTAGTTATAATTGACGTATTGAATCGCACTTATAAATGCCTGTTTCAAATTATGTAACAATTATTAATATTAATGATCCACTTGGAAATAATGTTGACAACCACTTTAAAACTAATGTTCGTAAATAATATTATTTCATTATACTCTTTTTGTTTAAATCCAATGTTCATATCGATAACTGATTTAGAAACAAGGCTTTAACTATTTGTGCATATGATATTAATATTGTTAATAATATAAAATTGTATTTGTCTTGCCTCGGCGACAGTTCGCTCGTATCGCCCCTCCCCTCGCCGTTTTTCCGAAGATCTTTGCACCCTTCCACCTCAAGAAAGCTCCCTATTGGCCCTTACATATGTGTCCAAGTTCCGCCCCAACTACTCGTGTCTGTATAAAAAGAGGACCCCTCGCCCTGCTCAGCAGTCAGTCAACTGTAGAGTTAATTAATAGTAGTGTTATTAGTTTGCCAACCCGTCGCAACCAGTAACGAGCCGCCACCCGCTAGCTGCGAACCAACGAGTTGCCACCCGCCAACAAATCCAACCCGACGTAAGTAACAGTATACTTTCCGCCCCACAAAATCACCCCATGGCCAACTGGTTGCCCCCTTTTTCCCTAGCCCGACAAATATATGACAATATTACAATACTGTGATGTTGTCCCCACAACGGTCCCAAGTCCCGAAATATCTAGGTTGCTCATGCTTCCTAACCCCAAATATTCCCCTTCATTTCAAAGAACCCCTATTTTTCAAATGTCCCTTTTTGCCCTCCAGTTTTTACCTTACAACCCCAAATCAGAAGACCCAAACTTAAACCACAGTTGACTGTCCCGAGGCAAGTAGTTAGCCTCGTTAAATAAATTGAATTACGAATATCATTATTTTTATTATTGTCTCCTTTCCATCTCTTGAGCATCCTAATACTTAGGATGATTAAGAAGAACATCCCTTTCCTTATCTTACGTCAAATCCCGGACGTGACAGCCATTACAAGCCCAGACACGCGAATGAGTCAACGTCTTTGTTACTTCTTTGGTTTCCTTCAAAAGATCATAGACGTCTCGGTAGTACCTCATTGACAAACAACGTAGTTAAATCGGTCTTATGCGTTTCCGGAAATATTTCAGCTCGTGTAATTTTACCAACCTTTCGTTTCTGGTTAATTATCTGATTACGTATCCCGGTCGAACTACATGTGACAATAATCGAGATAGTAGCGACCTGAGAATTTGACGAAATTTCAGAATAAATCCGGTTGTGATTCGAGTTAAGTTTTCTAAACATGGTTAAAAATGAGTTGAGATGAGCTAAGCCGAGTCTGGATAAGATACGATGCGCAATTTCTACTGATTCGATTTGAGAAATTGCCGGAATGCCGGTGATAATAAAATCCTCGTTTAGTTGAGCAAAGCCTCGTAGGTTTTTAAATTCGCTAATATCAGGTGTATTAGTACAACCGACTGACGTGTTTTGTTCTAAACGCTTCGACATGTTGGATAGTTGCGCTTGCATGTTTGAAAGCTGCTCAGAATTTTTATTTATTTCCAACGAGTTTTTTTTTTAATTCAGCCGCATTTTCCAGGGATTGTCTCATTAGTAGGGTAAGTTTTTCATCAAGACCAAGCGACTCCTAATTTTCCGGCATCGGGACTGACGAAGAATTCGTACTATTTGCACTGTCATCGGAATGTATAGTTAATATGTGCGGCATTAACGCGTGATCAATAGGTGGGGAATCAACGGTAGGTAACATAGGGGAAGGAATGAAGAATCGCGAAGAGGAGATACACTAACGGGGGAATAAACGAAGAGAGGAGAATTACCCAAATCAAGCGGTTCGGCTAAGGGGGGAACAAAGTTGAGAGGAGCAGTAGAAGAGGGAAGGGGGGATAGACAGTGGGCGCGATGTGTAAATAATTTAAAGAGCGAGAGCAGCAAATGGTCGAGTTAATGCTAATAAACGCAATGGCACACGATCTATGGAAAACCGAACCACACTCAGAACACGAGTATTTATTGCGCGCAGATTGATTGCACTTTCTGCAGTTAAGAATTTGGCCGTCCTGGTGATGCGGTGACGGAGGCTTGCGTGTTTTTTTCGGCATGAAAATCACTGTACCTGATGATAGGCGATGTATACATACACGATGACAGGTCCTACGAAGGTGAAGTAAATATGTTGCATACACCGGCAGTGGAAATCACATGGTACTGGACATGCGCGTTGATGAATTTCGTCAACACGTGGCGATGGTCAAGCGACGTCGAAAAATAATATCAACTTGACAGGAAAAGTACCCAAACAGGCCAAATCAGTTAAAATATCGCAATCCAGGTACGGAAAAATGCTGGGCCCGTCGATGGACACTACCTGTGCAAAAATATCTCGCGGGGAGACAGAGAAATGGTGAGAAATTGTGGATAAACTACGCGCGAATAAACAATGTATCTGTACTCACCAACGTACAATGAACAACTGAAAATCAACCATGAAAATATATATGCATATTTTTTAGATATAAAAAAGTAAGACGTTTTTATCCTCTGCACTTTTTTAATACAAGCAAACGTATACGAATTAAACGCATGTTATTGTGTCTTTCATTTTTTCCCGCGTTTTCTCTATCACAAACAAATTTACGTTGAATATAGTGAGAGCGAAAGGAGATACGCGGAAGGGGCAAGAGATAAAAAATGCTTATATCAACGAGATCTACACGAAAATTCAAAGGAATTTACAAAAAGATACAAATTGGTCATGTTAAGATATGTGAGTTTATCAGCATATCGTATTGTGTTGTTATGGGTGTCGCCAACTTACACTGCGGTGATACACTAGCACATTGTTATTTACTTCAGTTAGTTGTTGACGTGCGACGCGCGTGACTTGACGAGCGTACGACTCTCAAGTATCTTTCTAATAACTTTTATTATAACTTTCTATACAAAAATACTATTAATGATTATTCTGGTTTTGCTTATAAATAAAGTTTATTAAATAAAGAAATAAGAAGCTCGTGTTCACTAAACCGGACATTTAAAAGAACTGAAATCTTTTCATGGTAGCAGAGCGTGGTTTGTGTGAACAAAATTGTACAGCCAACCAGTGCTAATAAATAAAACTGTAGAAAAATAGTGTTGTGGAAGCAAAGACTTAAAATCGTTAAATACAATAATCGAAGTTTAACCGAATATAAGTGTGCCAAAAGGAGTGATGCAAAAGGATTACGTTGAAAGCGTAAAGGTTAGGCCGCACGTGCTCTAACCGCAGAGTTGCAGAAAACCGTACTAAAAGTTTGATGATATTAAAACGCTTATATTAAAGTACAGAGCGTTACCTCTTTGTTACGAAGAATATTAATGATTTTTGAAAAGTTAAGAAAAAATTTAGAAGGTCAAAGTCCTGACTCGACAAAAGAATTAGTTGAAAATTTAAAAAGTGATAAATTCAATCTAAAATGGAAAATAAGAAATTGTTTGAGAAAAGAATTTATTAAAATTACAAAAAGAGTAGTTTGGTGTAAAATTGCAATAACACAAGCAGAAATAATGTCAAAAACAGTCAAGTTGGATGATGTCAATGTACACATTTTTGATGGCACCAACTATTCAAATTGGAAATCTAGATTATTATTGGTTATGGAATTCAAAGATTGCCTGGCACCAGCAGAAGGTGATAAGCCAGACGATATCACACAAACTATTTGGAACAAGATGGATCTCAAGGCAAGAGTCATCATTACAAGTTCAGTTGCAGACAATCAAATGGAATATATTAAAAAATTTAAAACAGCCAAAGAGATGATTGCCACTTTCGACAAGATATATTCTGCAGAATCAACTCCTATGCAAATGCATTACAGAGGAGAATTAGATGAGTTAAAGTTCAGAAATTTCAAAACAGAAGATGAATTTTTTCTAAAATATGAACAATTGTGTAATAACTTCGTAGCCTCTGGAGGCAAATTAGACGAAGAAGAGAAAATCAGATATTTGATTAAATCTCTTCCAAAAGATTACACACAAATAGGAACGTTCTTGGATCTTGTTCCTAAAGAAAGTCGAAACGCAGAATATATTAAAGTAAAAATCAAAGAAATAAACTTATCACGAAAACAAGATCAACAAGAAAAGGGAAGTGTTAGTACATTTAACACTCAAACAAAATACCTATGCTTTACGTGCAACAAGCCCGGCCACAAACAGAGAGACTGCTGGCACAACACTCCAAATAACCAAAATCAACAAAAAGAGCAACGAAGAAACTATGGAAATCAGCGTGGACGTGGCAGAGGCAGAGGAAACAGCCGGGGCAGAGGTAACTACCATCAGCAGCAGCAGCGAGAACCATCGAGCAACGGGCAGCAGCAGCAGCAACAGCAGCACCACAACAACTTCAACGTGTCGACATGGGCTCTACAACTAAATCACAACAAAATTAAAAGTGAAGCACACAGTGAAAATAAAATTAAGTGGCTACTCGATAGCGGGTGTACTGATCACTTGATCAATAGTGATAAATGTTTTTCAAATTTCGTGAATTTAAAATGCCCGATTGATGTTAATCTGCCCGACGGAAGAAAGCTTAGAGCGACGAAAATCGGTAGAGTAGAAACCTATTTTAGAGTTAATGATAATATAAATAAAGTTGAGATGGAAAATGTTTATTACGTAGAAGGTCTTACTCGGAATATTGTAAGTTTTTCGCGTATAACTGAAAATTGTAAAATTATCTCAGAAGGCGAAAGCGCCGAAATTTTTGACAAAAATAATGGAAATTTGTTAGCACAAGCGGAAAAAAATCGATAATTTGTATGTCATGACTAGTTATATGCATAAGAATGAGAGGGAAATAGTTGCGAATGAAATCTTTGTAAACTCTGCTAAATTGACCGATAAAGAGAGATGGCATCGAGTTTTAAGCCACGTGAATTTTAAATATTTAGATAAAATTATCAAAAATAAAATGCTTGATGGTCTACCCGAAAATTTGGAACAAATAGAGATGAAATGCGCGACGTGTATTGAAAGCAAAATGACGAATCAACCGTTCGAAAATAATCGTGAACGCGCAACGGAAATTCTCGAAATCGTACACACGGATTTGAATGGTCCGCAGCCAATTACAGGCTACAAGGGCCAACGATATTTTCTAACATTTATCGACGACTACAGTAAATGTGCGCGTGTTTTCACCATCAAAAGTAAGTCGGATACAGCGCGATGTTTTAAAGAGTACATAAATTTTGTTGAAAATCAGTTTAATAAACGGATAAAGAAACTACAGTGCGACCGAGGCACTGAATATTTAAATAAAGAAGTATATGATTTTGTACGCGAAAAGGGAATCGAACTCTTACCCTGCCCGACGGACGTGCATGAGTTAAATGGAGTAGCAGAACGCTACAACCGATCTGTCATGGATATCGGTCGATGTCTGTGCAAAGAGGCGCGAATTAATAAAATTTATTGGCCGGAAATGGTAGAAACAGCAGCTTTCTTGAAAAATCGCACGATTGCAAACACGGTCGAAAACAAAACGCCGTTTGAAATTTTCTTCGGTAAAAAACCAAATGTAAAACATTTGAGGATTTACGGATCGCGGGTATTCGTGAGAACTTCGGAGAAGAAACGAAAGAATTGGGACGATAAATCGAAACTGGGAGTACTAGTAGGTTTTACCCATTTCGGTTATCGTGTCCTAGTCGACGGTATAGTAATCGAGGCTAGACATGTAAAAATCGTGGAAAATAGCACTAGATTAATTTGTTCGCAACGTAAAAATAATCCATCGGAAAATGAGTACGTAAATTTTAGTCTTGACGAAAATCAAAGTGATGAGGAGGTCGATGAGTCTGGCGATGTAAACGACGAGAGTGTGAATGATTGTGAGAGTTCGACGAAGGACGATAATGTTTTTACGGAGAATGTACCCGAAGCGAACCAAAATATAAATGGTGTAAGACGAAAGTCAACGCGAACGCGGAAACAAGTGAAGCGTTACGGCGATCCTATAACGCATTGCATTTACGTAAACTACGTCAACGCAAACGTACCTAATACGTACGAGGACGCTATAACCTCCAGAGAGTCGAGAGAATGGCGCAAAGCAATGGATTCCGAAATCCAGTGCTTAAATAAAAATAGGACGTGGAGATTAGTTGACAAACCACGTGATCGCAAAATACTTGATGCTAAGTGGGTCTTTAAACGCAAAACCGACGGTGCGTATAAAGCACGTTTAGTTGTTCGAGGCTTTCAACAGAGAGAGCATCTCGAAAACGTGTACTCCCCTGTTGGAAAAATGCAAACGTTGAAAGTTCTGTTAAGTTATGCTTGTATAAATGATTTGTATGTTGAGCAGATGGACGTTGAATCTGCATTCTTAAATGGAAAGGTTGAAAGCGAAGTTTATATTTATCAACCTAAAGGTTACGAGACCGATTGCAACAGCGTCTGTAAATTAGAAAAGGCTCTGTATGGCTTACGCGAAAGTCCACTTGCATGGTATAAAACATTTAGCGATTACGTAATTGAATTAGGATTTAAAATGAGTGAATATGATAGCTGTTTGTTTGTGAACAAACAAACGAAAGATCCTATATATTTACTGGTTTTTGTGGATGATTTGTTAATATGCAGTAGGAATTTAAACTCAATAAATAAAATTAAAACTAAATTTTTAGAGAAATTTGTAATGAAAGATTTAGGAAAAGTTAAGAGTTACATTGGCATTGATATTATTTATGATAAAAGAAAAAATTTAATGAACTTAAACCAGACTAAATACATTGAATCTCTCGTTGTTAAGTATGATCTGAGAGAATCGAGAACTTATGAAACTCCTATGGAAGCGAATTTAAGACTAGAGCAAGCGAGACAGACTGATGAATCTATTAAGTATCGCAATTTAATGGGAGAACTCTTATATATAAGTTCAGGCACGCGACCCGACATTTCATACAGCGTAAATTATTTAAGTCGTTTTCAAAACTGTTACGATAGAACGCATTATAAATACGCAATAAGAGTTCTTAAATATTTGTACGAAACCAAAGACTTAAACCTGAATTACTCAAAGAATGTAAATAGCGAAAAACTAGATCGTTTTGTGGATTCTGATTACGCAGGCGACAATATTGATCGTAAATCAACGAGTGGCTACGTTATCAGAATGCATCGAAATGCGATTTTTTGGAAATCGCGTAAGCAAAATGTTGTTTCAAAATGCTCAACTTTTGCTGAATATATCGCTCTTTCCAAGGCTGTAACTGAGTGCTTATTCATTCGAAATCTTTGCAATGAAATGTTTGACATGAATGTGAGTGAACCAATGAGTATTTACGAAGATAATAGCGGCGCAGTCGCAATAGCGAAATTCGGTAACTTCACGAAAAATTCGAAGCATATCGAAATACAATACCATTATATTAATGAGAATTATAAAAAACGAGTGATTGATATTGTAAAGATTGAGTCTGAGAATAATATCGCGGATATTTTTACGAAAAGTTTAGGAAAGAATGACTTTAAACGAAATAGATTGAAATTGAGATTGAAATTTTGAAAACTCGTAAAATTGATTTCTTATTAAAATGCCGATAAACTCAAGAGGCGTGTTAAGATATGTGAGTTTATCAGCATATCGTATTGTGTTGTTATGGGTGTCGCCAACTTACACTGCGGTGATACACTAGCACATTGTTATTTACTTCAGTTAGTTGTTGTGCGACGCGCGTGACTTGACGAGCGTACGACTCTCAAGTATCTTTCTAATAACTTTTATTATAACTTTCTATACAAAAATACTATTAATGATTATTCTGGTTTTGCTTATAAATAAAGTTTATTAAATAAAGAAATAAGAAGCTCGTGTTCACTAAACCGGACATTTAAAAGAACTGAAATCTTTTCAGGTCAATTTTGCAATTATTTCCGCGAATATTGCCCTTTCGACAATGAAAATTTATATGCATATTTTTTAGAAATAAAAAAGGAAGATGTTTTAATACTCTGCACTTTTTCAATATAAGCAACCGTATCCTAATTATTCGCATGTTGTTGTATCTTCCATTTTTTCCCGCGTCTTCTCAATCACAAACAATTTTACGTTAAATATAGTGAGGGCGAAAGGATATACGCGGAAAGGACAAGAGTTAAAAAATGCTTATCTCCAAGGGATCTACATGAATATATAAAAGAAATTCGCAAAAATGGAAAATGATCAATTTTTCCATTGTTGCCGAGAATATTGCCCTTTTGACCATGAAAATATATATGCATATTTTTTAGATATAATAAAGGAAGATGATTTTATCCCCCGCATTTTTTCAATATAAACAAACGTATACGAATTATTCGCGTGTTATTGTGTCTTTCATTTTTTCCTACGTTTTCTCTATCACAAACAACTTTACGTTAAATATAGTTTCTTTGTTTGTGTGTTTATTATGGCATAGAGGACATGCCTCTCTAGCCAACAATAGAGATACAAAGTAATAGTACAATAATTGTAATAGTAAAGAGCAATCAATTAGTAATCACTTATGGCGTAGCAATATTAAGCGCGTTGTACAGAGTTTACGTAGGAATATATAGCATAGTTTTAGCGCAGTAACAGAGTGGAAGAAAAAAAAACGTAAAAAGAAAAAATAAAGAAAAGACAACTCGTGAAGAACGAAGAAAATATATCGCCCGCGGAACAGTAACATATATATACACAATGTTGTTTTAATTCCAGCTTTACATAGGTAGCTAGTTTTATAACAAAGCGCAGAGCTAACAATTTACAGGCAAGAGTAAATTACCAAAGGTTAAAATACGAAAACAAATGAATTTACGTTAGCTTAAATATACTTAAAGTTAAGAAGTTAACAGAAAACCAGGCACAGCTCCAGAAGATTCCCTATCACGTAAAAAGATGAAAAGTTTCGTTTTAAATGTGGTAATTGAACGGCTATCACGAATAACCGCTGGTATTGTGTTCCAAACACGTGTTGAAACAACCAGAAAAGACTTGGAATAAGATTCAGACCGATGTAATGGTACGCGGAGCTCTTTTGTGCCTGGACGCAGTTCGCGCAATGCCTCATCAGCTCTCCATATGAATTTATCTTACAAATATTTCGGAACATGAGAATTTATAAGCGTGTATGTGATTAACCCGATAAAGTATAAACGTCTAGAGGTCATTGTCAACCATTTTAGTCGCTTACGGTACGGCGTGATATGGTCACACCTTCGCAGACTAAAAATAAAACGGATGCCTGAATTGAGCATACGTTCGATTTTGGTTTTAAGAACTTGATCAAGATCGTTATAAACTGCACAACAGTAGTCGAAATAGGGAACAATTAGAGATGAGACAAGCTGAGTTCTGACATCAATCGGGAGAGAGTTACGCTGTGCGCGAAGTTGGCGGAGGCAAGAATATACTCGATTTGACATGACAACCACATGTTCCTTCCATGACAGCGTATTATCGAAAACTAGACCCAAATTTCGAGCAGATTTAACCCATGGTATGTTGTGGTTATGCGGAGAGATTGGAGTGAGGAAGTCGAAATCAATGGAGTTGATGTAATAAGGGCTACCAATAATGAGGGCTTTGGTCTTTTGTATATTGATAGTTAACTTATTCTTAGTTGCCCAATCACAGAAACGCTCTGCATCAGTTGTTATATGTTTGATAGCAGTTGAAATTTGGTCCGGATGACAACGTAAAAAGATTTGCGTGTCATCAGCGTAGATCATGTATTCCGAGTGGAGCAGTACCCAAGGTAGATCGTTAATGAAAATAGAAAAAAGAAGTGGTCCAAGAACCGATCCCTGGGGAACTCCAGCTGTGGTGGGAAGCCACGATGAGGTGGAGTTTTCGTTACTGCCTAGTACTGCTTGTGATCGGTTAGAAAGGTAGGAAGCAAACCACGTGAGAGCTGAGTTGGAGAGGTTTGTTAGCTTCAGCTTATGAAGAAGCAGTACATGATCGACCATATCAAACGCTTCGCTGAAGTCAAACAGTACTAATATAACCAGCATACGATCATTTATTGCGAGGCGACAAAAATCAGATACCATAAGTAACGCAGTCTGAGTGCTAGAGCCCTTCCTGAATCCCGACTGAAAAGGGACGAACCAATCACGATTATTCAGATATTCAGTCAACTGGTTGTAGACGATTCTTTCCAAAACTTTGGACAGCGAACAAAGTTTAGCAATGAGGCGATATTCCGAGGGATGAGAAGGGTTTTTGGACTTGTGGATAGGGATCATTAGAGACTTCTTCCATAACGATGGGAAGGAGGCTGGATGGAGCGAATGATTAAAAATCTCGATGATGTATGGTGCTAACACAGGAAAAGATTTGATGTAAAAACTTATCGGAATATTGTCGACTCCGGTGCATTCAGATTTTCAGCGGGTAATGCATGCAGCAAGATGCTCGATGGTTATGTTTGAGAAGAAAAATCTGTCCGTATCAAAGTCGCGGTGAAGAAACCCACCCAGAGCATCTACTAGATTAATAGTGTGAGATGGACTAAGTGAATAAAAGAAGTTGTTTAGTTCATGTACTGAACATGTGAGTGGAACAAGAGCTGCTTTAGGTTTAATAATTCCAAAAGAGCGCAACTCCCTCCATGTGTATTTTGTATCAGAAGACAACAAGAAGCGACTTCGACAGTAGCTCTCTCTGGCCTCTTTCCAGGCTAACTTGTTTCGTTTATTAAGCTCAGTAAGTCGCTGTTTGAGTAAATAATCTGGGTTTCGTCTATATTCGCGCAATACCAACCTTCGTTCACATTTCATATCACGTAATTCTTGGGTAATCCATGGAGCAAATTTATGTCTGGGAGTGAAGGTAATGATTGGCGCAAGTTCATCAAATACTGTTAGTAGCCGATTACATAGAGTAGTACATAGTTCATCAATATGAGAGTTATACGGGATCGGCAATCTGAACAAGCTCCAGTCATAGGACTCGATGTTGGTAAGAAGACCAGGTAAACTTGCGGAAGTCACGACAAGTGATGGACCGTACTGGTTGGGGAGAACACTTGAACCTAAATACGATCGAAATGAGCTCATGACCATAAATAAACTGAAGGTTACACTGATTGTATGATACCACATTATCGAGACTGTCGACCAGGCAATGATCAATCCAGGAGTCTGCACTACTGGAAGGGAAAGTAGGTGAAAAAGGGACAATCTCAAGGCAGTTTTCCTTTGCAAACTGTTTAAGATAGATACCATCAGGATAATTCTTAGAGAGGTCAATGTTAAAGTCACCCATTAAAATGATCTTCGAGTAATTGGTATTTAATTGCTGAAAAACTTCTGCAAATTGTAGCTTAAGCGATTTATGAGGTGGCCTGTAGATGGCGCCAAGTAGAATTGGGGGTGAACCCAAGCAAACAATTTCACAAAAAATATATTGCGTGTGTTCACTCACCGAGTCACTATGAAGTCCTATAGTGAGAGCGAAAGGAGATACGCGGAAAGGGCAAGAGATAAAAAATGCTTATATCTACGGGATCTACACGAATATTCAAATAAATTTGCAAAAATATACAAATTTGTCGATTTTGCAACTATTTCCGAGAATATTGCCCTTTCGACCATGAAAATATATATGCATATTTTTTAGATATAATAAAGGAAGATGATTTTATCCCCCGCACTTTTTCAATATAAACAAACGTATACGAATTATTCGCATGTTATTGTGTCTTTCATTTTTTCCCACGTTTTCTCTATCACAAACAACTTTACGTTAAATATAGTGAGAGCGAAAGGAGATACGCGGAAAGGGCAGGAGATAAAGAATGCTTAAATCGACGGTATCTGCACGACTATTCAAAGAAATTTGCAAAAAGATACAAATTGGTTAATTTAGTAATTATTTTCGAGAATATTGCCCTTTTGATCATGAAAATACATGCTTATTTTTTAGAAATAAAAAAGGAAGACGTTTTTATCCTCTGGACTTTTTTAATGCAAGCAAACGTATACGAATTAAACGCATGTTATTGTGTCTTTCATTTTTTCCCGCGTTTTCTCTATCACAAACAATTTTACGTTAAATATAGGTAAAGCAACCGCATCCAAATTATTCGCATGTTATTATATCTTTCTTTTTTTCCCGTGTATTCTCTATCACAAACAGTTTTACGTTAAATGTAGGGAGAGCGAAGGGAGATGCGTGAAAATGGCAAGATATAAAAAATGCTTATCTCCACGGGATCTACAAGAATATACCAAGAAATTTGCAAAAAGAGAAATTGGTCGATTTTGAAATTATTTCCGAGAATATTACCCTTTCAACCATGAAAATATATGTGCATATTTTTTAGAAATAAAAAAGGAAGACGTTTTTATCCTCTGCACTTTTTCAATATAAGCAAACGTATACGAACTAAACGCATGTTATTGTGTCTTTCATTATTTCCCGCGTTTTCTCTATCACAAACAACTTTACGTTAAATATAGTAAGAGCGAAAGGAGATACGCGGAAAGGGCAAGATATCAAAAATGCTTATATCAACGGGATCTACACGAAAATTCAAAGAAATTTGCAAAAAGATACAAATTGGTCAATTTTGCAATTATTTCCGCGAATATTGCCCTTTCGACAATGAAAATTTATATGCATATTTTTTAGAAATAAAAAAGGAAGACGTTTTAATACTCTGCACTTTTTCAATATAAGCAACCGTATCCAAATTATTCGCATGTTGTTGTATCTTCCATTTTTTCCCGCGTCTTCTCAATCACAAACAATTTTACGTTAAATATAGTGAGAGCGAAAGGATATACGCGGAAAGGACAAGAGTTAAAAAATGCTTATCTCCAAGGGATCTACATGAATATATAAAAGAAATTCGCAAAAATGGAAAATGATCAATTTTTCCATTGTTGCCGAGAATATTGCCCTTTCGACCATGAAAATATATATGCATATTTTTTAGATATAATAAAGGAAGATGATTTTATCCCCTGCACTTTTTCAATATAAGCAAACGTATACGAATTAAATGCATGTTATTGTGTCTTTCATTTTTTCCCGCGTTTTCTCTATTACAAACAAATTTACGTTAAGGGTGTTGTTCTGAAGGCCCTGAGCGCCGCGGTGGCCTTTGTGGAACTACCAAAACGGTAATAAAATTCCTTTGCAGATTACGCCTTCAATTTTAACATTTTATATTATTAAGTGCGTTTTTTATAAGCTATCATTCCCCTAGAATGTGCGTCCACTCCACCCAAAAGGATAAAATCGGCCTGTTTTTCACCTGACACGTACATGATGTGTAGATGTGTTAGTCGTCACGATATAAACGCTTATTGTATCGTTTCGATAACGCTAACGCACAAAAACGGAGTGGACGTGCATTCCTGACACTTCGCGGATTACATTGAACCCACTTTTATGCAAATTAATTATGTTCTCGAGGCGTAATCTGCAAATTGCGACTCGAAGCGGGTAATGGCGGCACAAGCGAAAGATTTGACATATATCAGTTCCGCGTTTTTCGGTGAAATGGATCCCAAAGCGAATGTCAGGATCGCAGGTATTCTAGGGCGTTTCCCAGGGCCCCGCGAGCATATGCACGCATACACATGTAAATTGCATGTATGAATATGTCCTCATTCATGTGTGCATGCATGAATCCATCCATATATATATATAGGAAGGGTACGGGTTCGAGGCGGGGCGGCATATACGGGAGCAAAGAGAGAGAGAGAGAGAGAGAGAGAGAGAGGGCGGATAAGAATGTAAAAGGCTGTCATCTCATTCTCTCACAAGGGAACCTCAGGTGCGATGATTCTCACCGATTTTATTAAAACTTTCTCATAATATCGCACATACTTACCACCCTTTTGATTATCAGAATGATCGATGCAATACTCAATCGTTTTCTAGAAAATCACATTTGCATTTCCTACTTTTTAAGCTATAAGTTGTGACAAGGTGTCACCGATCGACCCCTTGGCCGATCCGTCGCGGTGGATGCCGCGGTTCCCTCGCGTGTTGAAAGTGTCCCGGAGCTCAGGATCGCCTTCCTCAATCCTTTTTTTTTGTTTGTTGTTATCAATTTTCATGAGTTCGGATACCCGTCCGTCAGTCGCCGGTAAAGCGCCTGAACGGCATTACCGTCATCGCTCGGTTGCGCGTGTCGCCGGGAGCGTCACCACCTTCCGAGCACTCGAAACGCCCGAGCCCCTCTTTCCCCTGGCTGTCTCTCTCGGCAGCGCAGGAGGTACCACCCGATGGTAGGAGTCATCGTGGCCGTCGAGAAGGGACACCGCCCCTCTCTGACGCGCCTGTATCGTTCCCCCCTTTCCGTCGCTGCGCGCCTGCATCATTCAGGCCCAGCACGCTAAAAAAAACCGCCTCACATTCCCCCTCTTTTCCCCCGTGGATGGCGACCTTACTCGCCTCCACTAACTCGGCAGTAGCCTTCCAGCTCTTGCCACCTCAAAGCTGCTTTCTGGTAGCGTGGCTGTTCCAATCGATGTTGCGTCATATAACGCCTGTCTCTCTCTCTCTCTCTCTCTCTCTATCGCCGCAGGGAAGCCGAAGAGACGAAGACGGAAGAGACTTTCCCAACACCTGTGACCAGGTGGGGAAAACCCCTATCGGACCCCGCTTTCTAATCCCCCCGTATCACCCCCGGTGATTCTCCGCTCCTGGTCACTGGAGATGCGCGTACTGTTCCCGCGCGCATCTACCAAGCACGATTGCGGCCCCACCACGGCACTTCGTTGTCGGACGCGTTAGAGAACGGACCCCTGTCGAGCGTGGAAAGAAGGATTGTGAAAAATTACGAAAAACGTGTGTTTGCGCGAAAAGTGTTGCGAGGAACTTGGTTTCGCGATAAATTGTTTTGCGTGAGGTGAACTGTGTGCGAGGCGAAATCATTCGTGCGGAAAAGTGAGGCGTTTTGGTGCAACGACCACCCACTATTCGGCCGAGGACGTCGCGACATCCCGAGCCGTCCGCCGACGATTCCCGAGGCGACTTCCCGGTGCACCGATGCGGCCAGTCGACGTTAGCGCCGACCTCGTAAGTGCCTCCTTATACATCTTTGTGCCCCCCCCCCTTCCCCCTTTCGCGGTTTGTACTTTTTTGCGCGTATTTCCGGTCATCGAGAAGAAATTCTACAGTCGAGTGATTCGTGAACCCCGCGGCTTTTGCGTATTAGCGCGTTCATTTTTTTTTCGCGCCCCAAAAGGTTACTGTATTTTTTTTCTTGTATGGTAAAAATATAATCTTCCATAGAATATAAAAGTGCAGATTATTTAACCCCCTTGCGTTTGTGTATCATTAATAAAAATTTTTTGGTTTTGAGTTCTACCCTTTTCCAATTCGGGAAAAGGGTCATAAATGGCATCCCTGGTGGGGAAATCAAACTTGTGATTTTCCAAAAATTCGAAATAACGTAATTTTCGAGGAAAATTCAGGAAAACAATAAAGTTGTTTTCGCGTATTTGTTTACCTTCGAGTATTATTTCTATTACTAGCAGCTTTTGCAAAGAAAATCGTTTTCAATTATGAATATAATAATGATATTACTCACTGAATAATAAAGTTGAAAAATCCCAATAACTAGATTGCTTTTGAATTTAATAATATTTAATATTCCACTTCGACTTTCCCGAATACCCATAATTAGCAAATCCCAGAATACAGAAAACCCAAAACGAAATAAAAGTTACAAATAGTAACACATTGTTTCAACTCGAGTTCGAAAGGTTAAAATTAACAAAAACTTTCGAAGTGCCCATGCCACCCTATGGTGACCTTTCTCTTTAGTATTCTCCGATACCTGTGATAATAATTTAATAATTATATACACAGGAAAACCAGTTTTCGAGTTATTAGTTTTTTTGAACGGGCCGCGAACTCGGTCGATTTCTCGTAGTTAGAGTAGTTGCTAAAGTTTTTTTGTATTATTTTTTTTATTTACATATGCTGTATTACAAACGAATAGTGGTTTCGATAATTTTTTTTCTTGTAAACGAAAACCGATATTGAGATCTCAAGGCGGTGAAACCCTTTCTTTTGTTTGTTTTTTTTTTGGTTTTGAATTTGTCACTTACGCTCTAACCCCCCTCCCCCCTTTTTTTTATTTTTTTTTTTTTTTTTTTTTTCTCCTATTTTGTCGTTGGCATACTGCACGTCAAGCCGTTATTTTTTTCGGTTTTGCGTTCTGGATTTCCCCTTCTTCGGTCTAGGGGATTCTGCTGAGACAGACGGTCGCGAGGTAGAATCTCGCGCTACCCCCACCCTATAACCGGGATTAATTAAACCATTTTTTTTTGCGCTCCGGGAAATCGTCTCTATTCTTTTTATATATTTTTGTTGTTGTTGTTTTTGTCTCGTGTGTGACGGAGACACCCCCCCTCCCCCCCCCCACTTATCCCCTCCTATCTAGTGCATAGTGCTCACTGGATAATCTTGCTTTCTTTTTGTTTTTTTTGGTATTACTGCGTGAGTAATGGATACCACCGGTACTCCCCCACCCGGCAATTACCCCGGAATGGGGGCAGTTTCCCCCACAATCATGACCCCCACTACTACGTCGACCATGGTGACAGTCACAACGGCACCGTCACTCAATATGTTGACAACGACCAATGTCTCCCCCTCGCGAGCCCTGGCACTAAGGGTAGCCACCCCGGATCAGCAAATGGCCATCCGGGAGGAAGTGCGCGCTCTCGTAGACCTGCGCGACCTTCTACGAAGATGTGATCGTGCAGGGATCCTAACTTCGGGGTCAATGGACGCTATTTGCGATCGTCTCGCTCGCCATACCATCAAAGCGCGGTTCTCCGACACGGAAGATGTATGGGAACCCGCGGTGGATGGACGGGGTAACTTTCCCCCTTTTACCCTATACGAGACGATAAGTTGCCCAATAATTGGGAATGTCCTCAATGGGTCGCTCAATACCACCTATCCCAACTACATGGATTCCGGGGATCCAATGCCCCAACGCGACCGACTAGGTGCTTTCGCGTTCCCCTCCACCCAGCTCCCCTCCGATAGATCCCGCGTGTTCTATTGTGACCCCCTAACATTCGTAGAGGGCACTTCCGCCTTTTTAGGAACGGAGTCCTCCTTACTTCAAAATTTCCCCCATACCCAACCCCAAATGTCCGATCCGGCGAGCGCCCTCTACCATCCCCAAACGGGAGATATTGGGCCGCCGAAGGACACCAGGGGAAGTGTACCCTCTTCGGGATCTCAAAACCCCGGTAACCCTCCCCCCACGGCGGTTGGGGATAATAACCCCCCTCCCCTATCAGGCACAAATAATCGAGACCCCCGGAATGAACCCCGCCACGCGGCCCACGAATTCGCACCGTACGAACCCCAAATAGGATCGCGTGATAGCTATCCCCCGCCCCCACGATTGGGGGAATACCTCCACCGACCCTCGCGTGACCATAATCCCCGGCCGACGGTTCGGGAAGAGTACCCAGCTCCCCGACCGGGTCAGGTACCGTACCGGGAACCGCCCTGTTCCCGACAACCTCCTTCCTTCCCCCAACAAACTCCCCACTCTCCGCCACCCCAACCGGCTGATTCTTTCTTCTCCCAGCCCTCGGAGTTCCCCCCAGTCTTCCCTGACCGATCAACTTATCCAAATGACCCACATTCCGACTACCAGCCTCCCACGACCTCAACCTATCCCCCGCCTCCGCAACCTCAATATCCTTCCCCATTTCCTAACTCTCAGCAACCACCCCCAGCCTCATCCTACCCCCAACCATCTTACCAGTACCAATACCCCTCCTATCCCCCCATCCGTGCGCCACAAGGTGTGCATGATCGGGCCCCCCTCTGTCAAATCCCCCGGGCAGGACAGCCATCCATCTCCCGGCAGATTTCTCATAAAGTCTATTCCCCAACCCCCCTACCGGTAGTAGTACTCGAGTCGGGCAGCAGCTCCCCTCGGGTAACTCAACCTACCACCCCAGCTTGTCCCAGTCCGCAGTTCGTTGGGGTAAAACCGCCATCGAGCACTGGAGGTCACATGGGCCTCGATTCTCGGGCGAGGAAGGTGAGGATGCCGAAGACTTCCTCACCAAACTCGTTTCTACATTATAGCTCGAGCCGTGACCTCACAGAGGACGACCTCCTCCGTGCCCTCCCAGAAGCTTTCAGAGGCGCAGCCCTAGCCTGGTTCCGGGTAGAACGGAACAGCTGGAGCTCCTACCCTGGCTTCGTGCGTTATTTTCGGGATGCTTATGGGCAGCGAAGCCCCGAGGCTAGTATTATACGGGAAATTACGCTAAGGACCCAAGGGCCGGAAGAACCCATTCGAGAATATATAGTGGCTTTAAGAAGCCTATTTAGATTACTTTCGGTTCCCCCTTCAGTTGACGAACAATTGGACATTTGTGTCCAGAACTTGAGGCCCGGTCTCGCGAAGCACATACGCCGCGAATCCGTACAAGACTTTCCGGATTTGCTGCGCCAAGGCCGCCAGGTCGAGAGTGTAGCGAGTCAGGAAAGATCGGACCGACCCCCTCCACCCGTTACACAGTCGGTCTACCCGGTTTTCGCCTACTCTCCAAAAAGTAAGAAACAGAGAGACAAAGTAGCCGCTATTACCCCCGCGTCCCCCCCGGCACAGCTCAAGGGAAATCATAGAGATTCACCTTCACCCCCACCACCCGTGGCTGACGCATCTCCACTGCTGCGCGCCACCTCGGTCCCGGTGTCGCGCCCAAAACCCCCGAAGGCGTCGGCCCCGCCCCGACGCCCTTCACCACCGACCCTCCCTACTCCTCAGTTCTCGCGCCCGAAGCGAATTCCTCCATTATCGGAAGTCGCGCCATCCACCCCTCCCCTCAGCCCTAGAGGTTCACCCAGCCCCAATTCGATGGTCCGCTGTTACAACTGTGAACACACTTATCGCGAATGTTCTCATCCCCTTGGCTATTTTTGCAGAGTTTGCGGTTATCCGGGACGCACGAGCAACGATTGCCCCGTCTGCGTGCGGAAACGTTCGGGAAACTATTAATGGGAGGGACAGAGTCCCCAAGGCCCCCCATAATAGGTTCAAAAACCCGAATACCCCAGACTCCCGAGGGAGAACGACTCCTTCACCCGTGACGCCCCAATCCACGAACTCTCACCGGTTCCCCCGGTCACCCCCTCGTGGATCCACTTCAGAACCCTTCGCGTCCGTAGAGTCAATCCCCCCTTCCGCGTCCCTGTTGGACGCTGATCTGCGTCCATTCATAACGTTGGCGTTGCTTGGGACCCAGATACGAGCCCTAGTAGATACGGGCGCTTCTAAGTCGTATCTGGGGGTTACCTACAAAAGACTCGTGGCCCCCTTCTTAAAAAAGACAAGCGAGCAAGTCCGAGCCGCGGACGGATCATCAATCTCCCTTGCTGGCTTAGTAACCCTCCGAATCACCCTTGACGAACAAATAGAGAACTTGGAGATCCGAGTCGCGCCACTCGATTACGCATGCGTACTTGGTATGGACTTTCTGCGTCTATTTAGAGTAAAGCTAGACAAGGAAAACGGAACGTGGACTAGTGGTAGCGGGAAAACTAGAGCATTAGAAGAAAAAGAGGTTTCGGCCAACGCACATGCCTCGTACGACGGCGTAGGATTGATCGCCCCGTCCCGAGAAGCTCACCCCCGTTTAAAACGGCTTCTCAATCGTTTATACCCCCATGGACGCACCCCCTCCCTAGGTGTAACCCACCTGGCGGAGCACCGCATAGACGTCCAACACCACCCCCCAATTCGTAAAAAATCCCGACTCCTGTCCCCTTACATGCTCAAGGTCGCACAGGACGCCGTCGATGAGATGGCCCGAGAGGGTGTCATCGAACGGGCGGAAAGCCCGCGGTTGAGCAACCCGGTGATAGTGAAGAAGCCCAACGGTACGTTCCGCTTTTGCGTGGACTTCCGGGACGTCAATAAAATCATCCGTAAGGACTCCTACCCCCTCCCCTCCATGGACAGAATACTGACTGGGCTAAGTTGCGCTCGGTGTATCACCAGGCTAGATCTCAGACAGGCCTATTTTCACGTCCCCGTTGCACCCCAGAGGCGACCCATCACGGTCTTCGCAGTTCCTGGCCGTGGACTGTTTCAATTTAAACGTATGCCCTTTGGCCTTACTAACGCCCCTACCACCTTCCAACGGCTAGTGGATCGCCTCATTGATCCTGCGTGGGAACCCCACGTCTTTGCGTATATAGATGATATCATCATCGCCACGGACAATGAGGAGGATCACTTCCGTTACCTAGAAGTCGTATTAACCTCCCTCAAACGCGCTGGTTTGGAGCTAAATCTAGAGAAAAGCGAATTCTTCCGGGAAGAGGTAAAATACCTTGGTATCGTGCTCAATAAAGAGGGCCTAAAAACTGACCCGGAGAAGACCGCCCCCATTTTGGAACCCCCCCCCCCCCCTACCAATGTCAAGCAGCTCGGCCGCTTTTTGGGAATGGTGGGATGGTACTCCCGATTCCTCCCAAATTTCTCCCATGATCGCGTTCCTCTGTCACAGCTTTTGACCAAAGGCACCCCTTGGATCTGGAGAGAGGAGCAACAGAACGCGTTTGAAGCGCTACGTAAATCACTCACCCACACCTCCGTACTGAAACGCCCCGATTTTGGAATTGAATTCACGATCCAGACGGACGCGAGCGATTTCGCCCTTGGTGCCGTGATTACCCAGGAGGTCAACGGAGAGGAGCACCCGATTAGCTTCGCTAGTCGCATCCTCACCAAAGCCGAACGGAAGTACACGGCCACCGAGAAGGAATGCTTCGGCGTCCTCTGGGCGGTGAAAAAGTAGCGTCCATATATAGAGGGAACGCACTTCAAGGTCATCACCGACCATCATAGACTGAAGTGGCTCCGGAACTTGCGTGACCCCTCCGGTCGACTAGCCCGATGGGCATTAGCCATGCAGGCGTACGACATGGAGATAACGCATTGCGCAGGTGCCCTCAATGTTGTGCCCGACGCATTGTCCCGCATGTACGAGAATGTGGAAGAAGCCCTTGGCGCCATTGGAGATGATGCAGATCCCTGGTATATCCAAAAGATATCGAATATTAGAGAATTCCCCTCTAAATACCCCAACTGGCGGATTGAAGATGGTAAAATCTACTACCATCGCCCGCACCCCGTTATTGAGTCAGCGTTGACCGATCAGGACGCCTGGAAGCTGGTCATACCAGCCCCATCGCGTTCCCGTGCCATGAGCGATGCCCATGATTGTCCCCAATCCGGTCATCTTGGCGTGGACAAGACCTACCATCGCCTAACTCAGGATTTTTATTGGCCCGGAATATTTCAGGATGTTTCGCGTTACGTATCCCGATGCCCTTCGTGTCAGAAAGTTAAGGTTTCCCAATAAGCCCCCCCCTGGTCTAATGACGGAGAGAACGACCGAAGGTCCATGGATGACGGTTAGCTCCGACATCATGGGGCCGTTTCCCCCAAGCAAGAAGCAAAATCAATTTGTAGTCGTATTTCAGGATATGTTCACGAAATATATCGAGGTGAAACCCCTTCGCGCGGCTACTGGTCCCGCGATTATGGATGCTTTTGATAGCCTAATAATAAACCGATGGGGTTGCCCGAAATATTTTCTGACGGACAACGCCAAACAATACGCTAACAAGCATAAATCGTCTCACCTCGCGGATTTAGGTTTCACCCCCACCCCTATCCCGCCGTACCATGCACAGGCCAACCCGGTCGAAAGAGTCAATCGTACTCTTAAAACGATGATGAGCGCATTCGTATCGCATGACCATCGTGACTGGGATGTGCACCTTCCCGAATTAGCGTTTGCCATGAACACGGCTGTTCAATCCTCCACACAAATGACCCCCGCGATCCTGAATTATGGTCGCAACCCGGTCCCCATGAGAAACCTTCGCAAAGATATTCCCCCTCCCCCCTTCCTACCAATCCTGAATTTTGGTGCGACCGCATGAAGCGATTGCCCCTCATTCATGACTGGGTACATCGCAACCTGGAGCGGGCTGCGACACGCCAGTCTCAGTACTACAACCGCAACTGGCGTGAAGCAGAATACCGAGTCGGCGACCTTGTCATGCGCCGCGTACGGTTTCTCTCCTCTAGTGCCCAGAAATTCGCCGCGAAGCTCGCGCCAAAGTTCAGCGGTTCCCACCGAATTCTTCGAATTATCTCCCCAGTAGTCTACGAACTGGATGACCCAGACAGCCGTAGACACCCAAGAGCCCATATCAAAGACTTAAAAGCCTACCACGCTCCGGATGATGGGCCCCCTCCAGGAAGCTCCAAAAACGTAACGGACCCGATAGATCTCGAATCCGTACGACGCGACAGTGAACCCCCGTGCTCAACAGCCCCTACACCCCTCACAGAGCCCCCAGTACCCCAAGAGGGTGTGGACCCACGTGGCCGTGGTCGACCCCCAAAACACCTACGCAGTAACCCCCCACCACCTCCGACGGAGAACAGTTGGAGCCTCGAAACGGCTAGGGAATCTCACAAGAAAGACCTACCCGAAGTACCAAATCGTCGTGGACGCCCACGAAATCCTCCGGGACCGTGAGTAAAAGCCGCCCCGGGGCCAATGTTTGAGCGGCGACCGGGCCTAAGGCCACGCCGAAATTGAGAATTATCACACAGAGACCCGGATACCCGGGTACCCTGCGTTATCGCCTAGGCGTCAGGACTTAATTGCCTGGCCGCCCTGGCGACGCACCCTCGCCCCTAACCCCTACCATTTTTTTTGTGTAATTTTTTTTATGATACCCCAACATATGTTTCCCCTACAGGCACTAAATCACCCATTACCCCCAAAACAGTTCCTATCCAATCCTCGGTATCTGGATCCCTTCCTCTTCTCTCGCTCTCGTCGAAGATTGAAGACATCGTGATCCGAAGCTGGAAAATCCGAAGCCATACGCACGGTCAAATGCCGTATAGCAATAATGTAAAACGGTATCAGCCAGCCGGCATATGTGCTTACCCGGGAAAGGACCCCGTTGAACTGTGAAATTTGCGTGCGCAAGCGACATTTATTTAGATACCCCTTTGTATAGGCCCACGGGCAATGTAGGCTTCCCAGGGATACCGGAACGTACCCTGTAGAAAATGTCAAGTGCATTAGAGAATAAGGACTGTGAGTGATTTCGCGTGAAGTTCCCCGAGTATAGACACTGCGTAGTAGCGATTAAGGAAAGTGAGAGGAAAGTTTGCGTCTGAAAATTGTATCCGAGCCTCCGTATTTATTGTGATGCGAGTAACAAGGATGTACTCGAGTCAGGCCCGGGGGTTTGTGACAAGGTGTCACCGATCGACCCCTTGGCCGATCCGTCGCGGTGGATGCCGCGGTTTCCTCGCGTGTCGAAAGTTATGTAATAATATTCCCATAACACCATTTCTAAGTTCTATTTATAAATAGTTAATATTTATAAATATAATACTTATAAATAATATTATTAATAATAATAACAACAACAATATGAAACAAATTTCTTCGCTTTTTAATCATTTCTTTTAACCATCTGTAAATTTATATTTTTTTTATGTAAAAATGTTCTTTGGAATAGATTGGATGGGCGTAAATGAATGTTATAATCATTTTAATGATTCAAATTATTGTTATTGTTGTTGTTATTAGAAGTATTTTGCAATGCGAATGATTATTTTTGACTTATAAGCGAAAAACGCCCGTTACAGTTACTCCGCAAAAATGCCAATATTTGAAAAAACTATCTCGGCTTCTATTGGTCGTAGAAGCTATTTTAAAAGTCGAAATTGTGTAGAATTTCCCCAAATATAATTTTCATGAATTTCTTTTTTTGTTTAATGTGATATTTTTAGAGTTATTTCAGAAAAACCTATTTTTTGGACACATTTTTCCTAGTTAACCTAGTTGTAGTTTGATAGCATGAAGTTTTGCATAACCATACTTGGACTAACTAGTTTAAAAAAGAATCTATACATATCTATGTATAGATTCTTTTTTATGGATTCACTGAAATCGGTAATAATGTTGAAAATTTGTTAAATGATTAAGTTTCCTCGATATGTATATCCATTATTTTCTAATAGTTATATCGCGTTTGTCTGACGTAGATTCAGATTCTACGCTACTAACGAATTTTCCATTATGTAGCACGAATCATGGGATTAAAGTTCCAAACCAATACATCCCTGCTTTTTTTATCTGTTCAGTATGAAGCATTACTGGCAGAAATAACTAAGAAATATCTCCATTTTACATGCAAAATACAAATAAATACAAATAATAAAATATTCTTTCTTTCTCATTGCAAAAATAAATCTGTTGATAAACGTCGTAATTTTGAAAAGTAGAGTCAAGATGTCAAAACCAAAGCCAAAACTCAAAACCTATAGTGCAATGTACAAATATCCATTCAGAAGTTTAAAGGGAATCACCAAATTTATTTTGACCCCTTTATTTTTGTTTCTTTATTATTTTCGACCTACAAAATGATAGCGTGTCGAACAATTAAACATTCATATTGTTTATCACTTTAGAAATTTTATTTTTTCACCACTTATAAGTCGAATTCATTTAAAAATCATATTTTTAAAAAGTATGAAAAATGCAAGAAAAAAATCCAGGGCACGAGTGAAAGGTTAAAAAGTAAGTAAATTCAGAGCATCTGAATAAGAAACTTACAAAAATTTGTGTTATTGACAAAAAATTGTTTATAAAAATGTTAATAAACACGTATTCCTTTATTTTTCAAGTAGAATATTGCACCTTGAAGTTAATTCTTAACATACCATCGGTCTGCCTGCATCATTTTACAATTAGATGGATTCCGCATATTGTTTTTTTAAAATGCATGCTAGAAATCGATTGGTTACAAAATATGCATAAAAATGTCGGCGTTGAAAATTATTAAAAATTGTAAGAAAAGTGACAATTTTAATAATCAAATTTGACAATCTTTGACTCTTCGGAAAAGTCTTGTTGTTAATAAATACTAAATTTCAACAGTTAGTATTGAATTTGTACTGCATTGCCTAGAATATGTTCAACTGAAATATTTCTTTGGATGTAATATTGTTGAAATAATTATGAAATACTAATGTGAAATAATAATAAATAATATGCATACTTACATGGATATCATTTTTTTCTATAAATGTACTTCTTATAATTCTCTGGCAGGGTATCCGATTGTTTTTTCTTTATTTGACCATCAATATTCATTTAAAAGTTGTTGCGTGTCTTTAGTTTTAAATATTTATCGACAGTTGTCAGTGAAAATACAATGTAAATTCACAATACTATAAAAAAATTAATTATTCTTTACCAACAAATAAAAATACTTGTAATAAATAATGTCAAACAGTGCATAAGAAGTGTCTTCATTACTTGCACGTTTTGAAGAATACGTTTATAATTTTATGTATCTTCAACGTCTGTTCTTTTACGAATAATAATTATGAATTTACATTATTTTTCTCGATTAATATTTAGAAACTGAAGAGCATCGCGATTCAGGGCCCAAAATAAAAAATTCTTATCAAAATGTTTAAGTTATATCTGGGTATTCGACATAATTTTGTAAGGTTTTGCAATTCCCCACCTGACCAATCTCATTTTAAATCCTGCAATGAAAAAATTTTCTAATTTGAAATCATGTTAATACTATTTTTATTGTTCTTTTATGTAAATTAAGAGATACGTATTTTTTGTTTTGCACGAAATCTCTCGCTGGTGATTTCATTTTTGTCCGAAACAGATATGAAATTATTTTTAAATCCCTCTATTTCCGGTAAAAATCGATATTTTACCATTCTGAAAAAAAGAAATCGTTATTTATCAGGTTTCAGCGACGTCATCTTTCAGTTAGTAAAACAACAGGAAAATGTTGAGCATATAATATAATATATATGTAATATAATATATATATTACAAATAGAAACTTTTACACATTAACATTAGCAAACAATTTTTTATATTTTAAGAATAAAAATGTGCTACCGCTTACTCCGTTATCGGCACAAGGAAAATATGTTCTAACACCGTTAGGTCCGTTCATAAAATTGAGCGTATCGCCATTGTTGATGTCTAATAATAATGTGTAAATAGAACAAGAAAAAATAAGAAAAGTGCAGAATTTTCAGGAGAAATTTTTCTTTCATATATTAAGAATCTTACAATGAATATTGCAACCCTACTTAGCGCTACCCGAGATGAACGACATGGACGTGATAGGATTCTCATCCCATTGGGGTACTTTTTGAAGTGAGTCAGTCCCATTGCCTCTCACGAATTGGGGTGCTTTTCGAATTGTAATTGTTTCACGATTAAATAAGTAGATGTGTGCCTCATCTGTAACATAATGAAATATGAGCGACACGTTCATTTGTATATACTGACGGATGAACATTTTTCAACGAATGTCTTCCACCGATCGTTAACAATAGCACGCATTTTTTCTTAAAATATAATCAAATTATTTATTAATAATAATATTTGAAAGTTTCTATGGCTAATAGATATGATCCAAATTTCTCTTTTATTTCAGTAACTGAAAGATGACGTTGCTGCAACCTGATAAATGCCGATTAAACAAAAAAATCTTGACGCTTCCACGCCATTTTAGCGCAGACCAAACCTGTTGGAAAACATTCCTTTTTATATTGTCTAATCATAACAAAAATTAGAATTTTGAAAAATGATGTTTTTTAGAAAAACGAGTTTTTTTATTTTTCAAAATATGGCCGCCATTTTGTTAATTTTCAAACTTTATAAAATTTCAAAATGGCCATGAAAGAACATTTTAAACACTACTAAATTGAGAAAACAGAATGCGAAAATATCGATTTTCAACGGAAATAGAGAGATTTGAATATAATTTCCTACCTGTTTGGCAAAAATGAAATCACCAGCGAAATTTTTGTGCAGGCCGTAACTACGCGAAAAATTTTTTGTTTGCAAAACAAAAAAATACGTACCTCTTTATTTACCCAAAAGAACAATAAAAATCTTATAAAACATGATTTTGAATTTTAAATTTATTTTCATTGCATGATTAGAAATGGAATATAGGTCACCTACAATATTCGTTTTCTAAATCTTTATATATTTATCGTGTTATAGAATATATTCTCTATATCAATAATTTCCATTTAAAATCCATATTAATTACATTAGAAAGTGTTAATTAAGGCCCATGCCTACCACAGTACAGATAGCGCCAAACTAACTATCGAAAATAAGATATATGCCAAAAATTAAATATCTCTGTATTTTGGTTTTTAAAAAACACTTGTTTATAACAATTGATTGGTAAAGAATATACAGAAATTCTATACTTTTCTGTAATAATGAGGATTTACATTATTTTCCATTGTCAACTGTAGATAAATATTTAGAAAAATTACAGTTTTATGCTGAAAAAGCCCGCAACAACTTTTAGATGACTTTTGATTGGTAAATAAAGCAAAGAACAATCGGAAACCTGCCAGAGAATTATAAGAAGTCCATTTACAAAAAAAAATGATATCCATGTAAATATGCATATTATTGATTATTATTTCACATTATTATTTCACAATTATTTCAACATTACTTCCAAATTAATGGAAATATGCATTTCAAATATACATTTTATATGCAAGGAGAGATGCAATCATTCCATCTATTTACTATGTCGTTTCGACGCAGATCCGCAACCTAGTATATATATAATATAATGTGTGTTATTCACATATATGCATATATATATGCACCCATAAACTTTTTTAGTTCAAACTCTGTTTAGCGAAAAAAATGTAAAATTTGACTATTACAAATGTATTTTGTCTTACAATTTTTAATATTTTTCAGCGATGATTTTTTTTTCAAGGCATATTTTGTAATTTTAAATTTCCCACGTGGATTTAAAAAAAGCGGTAAAGAATGGATAAAAAATTACAATTTGGACATTTGTACCGCTCTATATGTTTTTAGGTCGAAAATGATGAAGAAAAGAAATAAAACCTTAGCTGAAAAATAAAATATTACTGTAGATATACTATGTTAAATATTTGCAAAAAAAGTTTTAGCCATCTATTCTATGCGATATAACCTCTTTTCCGGATCGGAAAAGGGCAGAACAAGAATTTTATTAAAACGCAATAAGAGTCGATATATACGCAATAAGATAACCATTTATAACCCGTCCTTTGCAGCGATTCCGAGAGGGCAGGGCACAACCGCAAAAAAATAATAACACGTGAGATCAAAAAAACCTATGTATATTTTTCCTTTTTTGAAAGTACAACAGTTCACACGGGTGGCCGCGCTCGGCCCGAAAGTTTACGAGGGTCCAAAATCACGCGACGGTAGAGTTTCAAAAAAAATGACCGGAGACACAACGTGAGTCTAAACCGCGGGGGAGGGGGGGGGGGGCACAAAAGATGCGGGATGGTCTCCTCGATACTCTCCCTGGAGGCTGCGACGACCTCGGCAGAAGGGTGGGTTGTCGTCGCCCCAAAACTCTGTCCTCACTTTATCCGCACGAACAATTTCACCACGCAAATAGTCCAATCACGCAAAAACAATTTTCTTGCAGAACAAGTTCCTCACAAGATCGATCGGGGTCCGTTCCGTAACGCGTCCGAAAACGAAGTGAAGAAGTGGGGACGCTATCGCGCTTGGTAGATGCGCGCGGAAACCGTACGCGCATCTCCAGTGCCCAGAAGCGGAGCATCACCTGGGCTGATACGGGGGAACCCCGTAGTTGGGCTGAGGAATAAAAAAGCGGGGTTAGATAGGGGTTTTCCCTACCTAATTACAGGTGTAGAGAAAGTATTCTATGTCTTCGTCTCGTCGGCTTCCATGCAGCGATAGAGAGAGAGACAGACGATATATGACGCAACGTCGGTGTAACGGCCACGCTACAAAATAGCAGCTTATAGGTGGCGAAGGTTGGGCGGCTACTGCCGAGTTAATGGAGACGAGTAAGTTCGCCATACATTGGGGAAATGTGGAGGGGGGGGGGGGGGGGGAGATATGGCAGCTTTTTAGCGTGCTGGGCCTGAGTAATGCAGACGCGCAGCGACAGAAAGGGGGAAACAATACAACCGCGTCAGAGAGGGGTGGAGTCCCTTCTCGACGGCCACGATGACTCCTACCATCGGGTGGTACCTCTTGCGCTGCCGAGAGGGACAGCCAGGGAAAAGAGGGGCTCGGGCGTTTCGAGTGCTCGGAAGAAGGTGACGCTCCCGGCGAAATGCGCAACCGAGAAATTACGGTAAAGCCGTTCAGGCGCTTTACCGGCGACTGACAGACGGGTATCCGAAGTCCTGGAAATCGGTGACGGAAGAAAATGATTGAGGAAGGCGATCCTGAGCTCCGGGACACTGTCGACACGCGAGGGAGCCGCGGCATCCACCGCGACAGATCTGCCAGGGGGTCGATCGGTAACACCTTGTCACAGCGATAACTTCATGTAGAAACGATTTTCCGAAGAAGACGCACGAGTTACCTCGTCCGAATCCGTCGGATAGCCGGGAGAAATTCTATCGCAAGAAAAAAAATGAGCTTCGCCGTCGAAACTATCGGACGATCGCTGTAAATGCCTATACATATATATATGTATGCTACAGCACCGATTTTCGGGATGCTCTTGGCGATCTCGGCAAACTTCGGCCTTCCCCGCTACATGTATGAATATCGTTTGTCTTATACATATGTATACGTACACATGTAAACAAAATTGTGGGGCCCCGGTAAGAACCCTTCGAGAAAATCTTTGATACGGTCCTGACGAGAGAACGAAAGTCGAACTTCGTAATATCGTCGGCAGATGTCATTCCAATCAGTGCACTTAAAAGTTGTAGGCGTCGCTACAGTCAAATCTGACTTCCGACTTTTTGGAAGAACACCCTTAAATATAGTGAGAGCGAAAGGAGATACGAGGAAAGGGCAAGAAATAAAAAATGCTTATATCAACGGATCTACACGAAAATTCAAACGAATTAGCAATTTTACCTTATTGCTATACGGCATTTGACCGTACGTATGGCTTCGGATCTTCCAGCTTCGGATCACGCTGTCTTCGATCTTCGACGAGGGCGAGAGAAGTGGAAGGGATCCAGGTATCGAGGATTGGATAGGAACTGTTTTGGGGTAATGGATGATTCAATGCCTGTCGGGGAAACATGTGTTGGGGTATAAAAAAAAAATTACGCAAACAAAAAATGGTAGGGGTTAGGGGCGGGGGTGCGCCGCTAGGGTGGCCAGACACTTAAGTCCTGACGCCTAGGCGATAGCGCAGGGTACCCGGATATCCGGGTGTCAGTGTGAAAATTCTCAATTTCGGCGTGGCCTTAGGCCCGGTCGCTGCTCAACCATTGGTCCCGGGGCGATTTTTACTCGCGGTCCCGGAGGTTTTCGTGGGCGTCCACGACGATTTGGTACTTCGGGTAGTTCTTCCTTTTGAGATTCCCTAGCCGTTTCGAGGCTCCAACTGTTCTCCGTCGGAGGTGGTGGGGGGTTACTATAATAATATTCTTTAATTATGGCGAGTCGTTCGATCGCTTCCGGTATAGCACGGTTATTTTTACAGAAGATAAGAGTTAAATTATATCCAATTAATACTGATTGAGAAATCTCATGGATTTCGTACCATTTAGATTCTTGGAAAATATCGTGATCATGTCCAATCAGAATCTGAGTTATTTGAAATTTCTGTAAAAGTAATGCTAATACCTTAAAACATTTAACAAAATCATTTTTCAACGCTCTATCGTCGATGAATCGTTTTACTACCAGTCCGAAAAAATGTCTCTTTCCTTTTTTATGCACGACCGTCTCTCCGACTTTTAGTCGTTTTAACTGTGGATCATCCTGATTGATTAAGAATCTTTCACCGAGTGTGATTGCGATCTCACTATCTAGCTGACCATCGGTGGTCGTGAAATATGCAACATGATCTTGTCGATTGAAAATTTGGTCATTGGTAATTTGTGTTTTTAATTGTGCATTTCTTAGATAATCATCTGTCTTACTGATACGTGTGTCTGGTTGTCTCTTATTTGAAACTTTTTTCTTTCGGACGGTTTGCGTACCCTTGTAGTTGTTTCCCTGTCGGATTTCTGTTACGTCAAACGGCGTATGCATATCAGTGACATGACCCTCCTCAAACTCAGTAACTTGACCCTGCATATCGCCCATATAGTTCGCAGTAAGCGCAAAGTTAAATGCCATACTCCTTTCTTCGTTATTCCCGGTAATTGAGAGAAGTGGAGTATAGTGCTCTCGCTTTAAACATAGATGGTAAACTTTTCGCGAGGCCTGTGACTTGACTTAATAATATTCTATACTTGCATCACATTTGTGAATGCAAATATTTGTGTTGTAATGCCGGGCAAATATTTTTATGATATTGTCATCCAGTAGGATTTTTCGTAATTGGTCCGAGTTTATTCCCAGATTTAGCAATACGATCAGAGAATTGAAAAGACAATTCCAGTCCTTTGATATGTTGTTATTTTCCTGTAAAAGTTCATAGGGTTCCATGCAGACAGTACTAACTTCATAATTGAGATGTAGTGTCAAATCATTATCCGACTCAACATTGTCTGTAATGCGCTCTTTACCATTCTTTGATTCACGCATCGTTTCTTCAGTCTCTATTTCTTGTTCTTCGTTTCGCTCGTTTTTGCGATTTTTAGGGACCGGAAATTGACGTACTGCTTCGACCTTTTTAGGATCTGGATGCACTATATTGTTACCTATTTTATGACCTAGATAAACAACTTCTTTCCGAAGAAATTGGCATTTTTTCGGTTCTATTGTGAGATTTGCATTCTAAAGCCTTTTCACGAGTCTCTTAAATTTTATTCTATTTTCGTGTAAATTTTTTGCATATACGACTATGTCGTCAAGATAGACTAAAAGTTCTATCCCTTGTAGACCAGTTAAAACGAGATCCATCAATCGTTGGAAGTCGCTAGGGCGGTTTTTAATTCCCATTGGCATTCTGGTATATTCGTAATGACCATAGGGGGTGGAAAATCCCGTTTTGTGGGCATCCCATTCATCCATCTCAATTTGATGGAATCCCGATTTTAAGTCTAAAGTCGTAAAATATTCTGCCATCCCTAACTGATCTAAGACATCGGTTACATTCGCGATTGGGTATGCATCGCCGATAGTTTTTTCGTTGAGGTCTCTGAAATCTATTACGAGTCTCCATTTTTTCTCACCATTTGGTCCCGCTTTTTTCAGAACCACCCAAGCTGGAGAATCGTAAGGAGATTTTGACGGTCTTATTATTCCGGCTTCAAGTTGCTCGTCAACCTGTCGTTGAATTTCGGTTTTTATTGATGGTGGGTGACGAAATCGTTTGGCACGTATCGGCACGTCATCCGTCGTATGGATGCGATGCTTAAAGACCGTGGTCGCTCGCAGTGGCTCACCCTGTAGGTGGAACATGTGCGCGTATTCTTCGACGAGTGCCTCTACATGTTCTCTTTCTTCACCTGAAAGCGTGTTTAAGTCTATTTGCGATAGGACTGCTTCAGTTCTATTGCATTTATTCGCCGTTGCCCTTCCTATTTTTGCCATTTTACCCTCTGTATTTAATTCCTCGCAATTGGCCATAGGTACGAAACTTCTTTCTTCGCCTAAAAAATCTACATTCTTCCGAATTTCGCATTCCTCTAATTCGATTAAGGGTTCTTTGACAAAAAATCGTTTGATATTAGTGTTTATTACACATACATACGCATACCCATTCCGATTTGTGGCGAGCGCATTTCCGAAAAACACGCCCGGACCAACATCTGTCTTAGGAATAAACCCGAATTTTCTATCGTTAACTACACGCATTCGAACTACTGTCCGACGTCGAGGTGGAATTTCGATTTCCGCGCAATCTACAAATGGGAAAATGTAATTGTCAACCCGTACACAATCTTGCTCGTAATCGATTTTTGCACGAAGTATACGGAAAAAGGGATCGCCTAATATTCCGTCCTCCTTAATCGGAAATTCGTCGTGTACAACTTGCATGTCTACGATTGTGCCTACCACATTTATTTTTACAGATCCTAAAGTCCTAATAATTCCTTTCCCAATACCGCTTAGGTTGTAAGTGATATCTTTATCGGGGCATAATTTTTTAGATATTTTACTAACTTTTATTAAATTTATTTCGGCGAATAAGTTATTGCGCCGGAATCTATGAGAAAATTTCCCGACGCACGCAAAAGATTTGAACTTTGAATCTCTATTCTTGGGCATTCGAAAAGCTCAACATTCCCGAAATGCACGGATGCGCTTCGGCGTCGAGAGTACGCACTTGACGAGGGGTGTTGTGACGTTGGGTCCCGCTCGAAGCGTCTTGATGGCGCCGAACGGTCTGCGAGTTTAAATGACCAGATTGATTTCCAGCGGCCTTATCTCGCTGCGTAGATTCGGTTTTAGGTTGCCTAGGTAACACTCTGTCTTGTATATATTTATCTCGGTCGTAAGTTTGCACTCGTGAATCGGTCCTCAATGGTTGGAGTTGATTGTTATTGTTTCTATATCCTTCCTCTCCATTATTCGCGTTAAATCTTTTTTCTGGGGGCCTATTCTAGTAAATACCACCGGTATTTTCATGGTTTTCCCGATCGTTTCCAAATTTCGGGCGGCGATCGCGATTATTATCATAATCTTTCTCCCGGGTAAATCCTTTATCGACTGAATTCCAGACATTCTTGATTTGTTCGCGTTGATAATTATTTTGTTGTGGTTTATCGCATAAATAATAGCAATTTTCACGAGTATGGCCGATTCGCTTGCAATAGACACATTTTGAATTATTATACATTTTTGCCTGGCAATCGGATTCGACGTGTCCGTGCCATCCACAATAATCGCATTCTAAATCTCTTTGCGACATCGTAGAGACTACGTGCGCGGTTGCTCGATTAGGCTTTCCCTCACGATCCTCGAGCATGAGATAACTGCTGTTCAGCAGTATTTTATCCTTCAATGTCTTTCGCGTTGTATTTCTGTGCAAGTTTACGCGCTGTCTCTACCGTGAGTTGTAATGTGGCCGGATTGGCATGTAATAATCGCGCCTCCATCGGCCCTTTCGCGCAATATATACAGTGATGGAGCCCTTCTCTATCGTCCCGATTGGTAAAGCGTACCCTGTCTTCGGCCGTATAGTCTGCCGAGGCAATCAGAGCCTTTTCTAAATTCGACAAATTTTGTAAAAGACGGTACCCGAATTCCTCTAACGATTCACTCGATTTTGGATAAATCGTTTTCATTTTCATGAATAAATTAATTGGATCTGTCGAAACACCGTAAGTTGTGCGTAAGTCCGTAAGAAATGCTTCTACCGTTGCGTAGTCGGCAATTTTTTCGTCAAATATACGCGCTTTTCCTGTGAGTATTTTGCGTAAAATATGTAAATAAAGTCGTGTGTCGTCGGGAGTAAGTAACGCGAAACCCTCGCGACATGTTCTGTCAAAACCGGGGAATTTATCAACCGACCCGACAAAATCGGGAATGCTACTTACAGCTTCTGCTATCGGCGGAGCCCAAGCTACGACATATTGCTGGCGTCACCGGTGCAGCGACCTGTTGTACAATATGTCCTTTATTGTCCCCTATGTTTAATAAAAATGTATTTTTACGCCGGAAAATTGATTCGGTATTGCAAATAAATTCAGAATATTATCGCAACAATCATCAGTTTATATTGTAACAAATTTTCTCTACTAATTTTGTTGAACATTTAAAAAATAGTATTTTCTTAGCTTTATAGATCACTTCAGAATATTATTTAAAATTCAGCAATAAATTTAAAATAAATTATTATTATTTTGAGAAAATTTGTTTAAAAAACATTTGAGTGCAATTTCCACTTACGAGAGAATCACAGTCATAAACACAGCTGCCCACATGTTGATGTTTTTGAAGTTCATTGAGTTCTTGAAGTTGGTTGAAGTATTCTCTGCGTTTTGTGACCCGCAGTGGCTTCTGGAGGCTGATTGTCGCTCTATTTTTTGTTTCAGTAACTCGTTTTTATTGGGATTAAATTTTGTTAAAAGTCAATGAATATAAAGTGAGATTAAATTTGATCTTGAATTTGAGATTAAATTAAATCACTGAATATAAGAGTTGAACTAACTAGTCACTTGCGTTTTTCCTTATTTGCACTGATTCGTATTTCCACTGGTTCGGAAACACTTCAATTTCTCATTACATGTCGACATTGTCCAATATAACTGTAGATGAAGTCTTTTTTTTGTACAGCAGTATTTTAACTGCTTAATTCATGTGGATGTTATGTTTTACGCGAACAGTCACTTTCCGCGAATCTTTGTACCTCACGGAGCATTTAAGAGTGAACACTTTTCATGAAATTATTATTTCCTCTTGGAGTTATTTCAAAGACACTCGCGTCACTCGCGTATCCCACCAAAAAGCCGCCAAAAAGTATGTTACGTTTTCGAAGTAACAATTTCATTATTTTTACTGATTCCCAGTAGCGAAAGGAATCGGGTTGCGGGATACGCGTTAAGGGAATCGACACCACAAGTGAAAGGCGAGAGTTGGTTTAAACTAGATGTATATTTATTATTTCTATCGCCAACTGAGGTTTTTACAAAACGATGGGGGACTCTGATTGGCCAATGCAATTGTCCGTTACAAGTCAGGTCGGCGTTGCGCATAATTCGGTAGCGGGGGTGTTTACGAGACACCATCAACCATGGTGTTCGATAAGACTCATCTTCCGCGAATCGCCGCTTTCGTGTCAGATATCGATGCTTTAGTGATTCGGTGATTCCCGGAACGGCTTCGAATATCCGCACGTTCAGGTTCCGATGAGTCGATTGCTCGCTAATTCGAACTCCTAATCTACGGCGGATGTCTTCAAATGTCACTTGATTTATTATAACAATTCGGGTAACAATAGGACACCCGAATCTCTAACTTCCAACGGTTTCCTGCACGTGTGGTCCGACCGGATGGATTACGTCGCTGTGGACATCTCAGGTGTCCGCATTATTATTTATTAACGGGCAAATATTTCTGACTACGTGCGCTGCTACACGTATAGCCTAGCGTCCGTAACACAGCCATGAACATATATATGCATATTTTTTAGAAATAAAAAAAGAAGACGTTTTTAACCCCAGCCCTTTTTCAGTATAGGGAACCGTATCGGAATTATTCGCATGTTATTGTGTCTTTCATTTTTTCTCGCGCCTTCTCTATCGCAACCAATTTTACGTTAAATATAGTGAGAGCGAAACCAGATACGCGAAAATAGAAAGAGATAAAAAATGCTTATCTCGAAAGGATCTACAGGAACATACAAAGACATTTGAAAAGAGATACAAATTTGTTAATTTAGCAATTATTTTCGAGAATATTACCCTTTCGACCATGAAAATATACATGCATATTTTTTAGAAATAAAAAAAGAAAGACGTTTTTATCCTCTGCACTTTTTCAATATTAGCAAACGTATACGAATTAAACGCATGTTATTGTGTCTTTTATTATTTCCCGCGTTTTCTCTATCACAAACAACTTTACGTTAAATATAGTGAGAGCGAAAGGAGATACGCGAAAATGGCAAAAGATAAAAAATGCTTTTATCAACGGGATCTGCACGTCTATTCAAAGAAATTTGCAAAAAGCTACAAATTGGTCAATTTTGCAATTATTTCCGCGAATATTGCCCTTTCGACAATAAAAATGTATATGCATATTTTTTAGAAATAAAAAAGGAAGACGTTTTAATACACTGCACTTTTTCAATATAAGCAACCGTATCCAAAATATTCGCATGTTGTTGTTTTTTCCCGCGTCTTCGCAATCACAAACAATTTTACGTTAAATATAGTGAGAGCGAAAGGATATACGCGGAAATGGCAAGAGATAAAAAATGCTTATATCGACGGGAGCCACACGAATATTCAAACAAATTTGCAGAAAGATACATTTTGTTCAATTTTGCAATTATTTCCGATAATATTGCCCTTTCGTTCAATAAAATATATGCTAATTTTTTGGAAATAAAAAAGGAAGACGTTTTTAACCTCAGCCTTTTTTCAATACAAGCAAACATATACGAATTAAACGCATGTTATTGTGTCTTTCATTTTTTCGTGTTTATTGTTTTTCCGCAATCGATAGATTCGTTTGATCGATTTCGGCTATTATATATATATATTTCACTTCTTTTTTTTTCGATCGATAGATTCGTTTGATCGATTTTGACTATTATATATACACTTCATTTCATTTATATTTGTTTTTTTGGAAAGTGACCGAATTCATAAATTGGTTGAAGAATTTATTAGACATACAGTCGACTTGGAATTTCAACGCTATTATCGCTACCTCACGCTTGTAAGCTAGTGTTGGTGTTTATTTTGCTCCGTTGCTAGTGTGCGGAGTCGTATCGGTTATTATTGTTTTCTCATGATTTCAAGTGTCAGACGCAACATAAACTTTCGTGATTCTTTCTGTGTTTCAAATTTTATAATTTATTTATATTATGCTTATTTGATCCTGCATTGAGTTGGTATTTATGACATGAATGTACCGTCTAAGCGTAAAGCCCTTTTTACTGAAAGACAACGTGAATTATCTCCGGAGTTTTCTCCAATTGCAAAACGACTACGAACGCACAAAATACTATCGGATCCTAGCAAAAGCATTAAGAGAAAATCTAATGCATGCGTTGGTTGCAACAAAATTGTCAACCCTGTTAATTGCTGTGTCTGTGAAGCCTACTTGCACCCGCGCTGTTCATTTAAATTACCACTTGAGCATATTCTTATCTGTGACGATAAACGTATTTATATTTGTGAAAATTGTGTATGCCAAAACAGCGGAATTCCTTCAATTATCTGTGGTCACCCAGTGGTTCAAGTTAATCTTAAAAAGCCGGTATCACAGAAATCTATTCCTGTGGTTATGAATAATAATAACGATATTGAAATGTCGGGTGCTATTTCTTCGAACAATCCGGTTGAACCAACAAACATTAGTGAATTGGCCAACCTTATTCGCATCTCATTTGATGCCACTAATGCATCTTTATCCGACATTAAGTCTCAGATCAATAAGTTTTCAGACCGTATGGATACGATGGAATCTCAAATAAAATCATTACTCGAGCTTAATTCGAAGGTCACTAAAATCGACGATAGAGTTGCCAAACTAGAAGAGGCTGCACAGAAGCCCGTCATCGAGATTGACGATTGTGCGGATAAAATCGAGGACAGAATTGGTAGATCCTGCAACCTGATGGTCTATGGCATCTCGGAATCTGATCCTCCGAATGACGTTAATAATGATCTTCAGCGTATCAAAAGTGTTTTAGCTACTGTCAACAATATTAACGTTTCGTCTATTTCAATACGCCGTATTGGTCAGCTCTCAAGCAGTAAACCTCATCCGATTGTTGCAAACCTCATTTCACGTGACGAAGTTCTCCGTGTTGTGAAGAATCGTCATCGACTTTCACAGGGGATATCTGTCACCACGTATAAAACTGTTAAACAGAGAGAGCGCCTATCCGCTCTAAAATCCGAGGCGAATGAATATAACAAGGGCCCCAATTCCGGAACCAAAATTATTAAGTATTTCAGAAATAAGCCTGTTCTGATTTCTGCTGCCAAATCGTCGCTCTCGAGATCAGAAATGGGAGTCGCTAATTTTCGCCAGCCAACACAGTAGTAACTTGGTCATTTATTATCAAAATGTACGTTCTCTTAATAATAAGATACATTATTTAAAAGCAAATCTTCACCATTTGTTGGTCATGCCGGACATTTTACTCTTCACTGAAACGTGGCTGAAACCGTACACAGACGACTCTGAATTGGGCTTCGACAATTTTAATATATACCGTCAAGACAGATCATCGGATGTTTCTCAGGCTTCTCGTGGAGGCGGTGTGTTAGCAGCCATCAACAAATCCATCAATGTTACCCGTCTACATCCAACTATATCTTCTGAAGCAGTATTCCCTCAACTAAAAATGGCATCTGCACGATATATTGTAATTGTGGTATACATCCCCCCTGCCTCCAGCCTAAAAGTTTACGAAGAATTTCTTTCAGCTGTTGACAGGCTAGCATCTCAGATGCCTGATCATGAATTGATTGTGGGTGGTGATTTTAACCTCCCCAATCTCAAATGGTCCAACAATCCGCTTTCTATGGAGGTCCTAAATTATGTATCGCCGGATCGTCAACGATGTGCAGAGTTGGTGTTTCAGTCTTTTTCATATTTGGGATTGTCTCAGATGTTTAATGTACACCAGACCAAAGGATATACATTGAACTTATTGTTCGCTTCTAGTAACCACGTAAGAAATCTTCAACTTCAAGATCAGTTGATACCACCAGATGAACATCATGCTACAGGATTTTTCGAAGTGTTTGAATTTAAATGTTGGCGTTTACCAAATCGAACTTCATCCTATGATTTTGAGCGTGGTAATTATGACGAAATAATAAAGGCTTTCGAGAATATCGACTGGAATGTGACTCTCGATGATGCGAATGTAGACATAATAAGTGTTGATAAATTTTATAATATTTTATATTCACAAATGAGTGTTTTTATTCCGCGTAAGAGATTTATTTCCAGTACATATCCTTGGTGGTATACTGAGCAATTAAAACAATTGATTTGCGATAAAAAATCGGCGCATATTAGATGGAAATTATCTCACTTACACGACGATTATATAGAATTTAAACGCTTGCGCGCGAAATGTATTAGTTCATCACGATCGGCATATAAGTCATACATTTCTTCCTTAGAAAACAACATTAGTAGAAATATTAGATCTTTTTGGAACCATGTTAATAATCTGAAAAAGAATTTCGGTTTGCCCAATAACATGCATTGGGGCGACAAACTTGCATCAACCAGTCATAGTATTGCGGACTTATTCTCGGGATATTTTGCATCGCAGTATAAAACTTCTTCTACACCTTGCTTTAACTCTTTTGAGGGCAGCATTATTGCCGACTCGTATAGTATTACTGAAGAGGATTTATTAACTGCTTTATCTAATCTTAACAATAACCTTAATTCAGGTCCGGACCAGATTTCCCCATACTTTGTCAAACGCTGTGCCAAGTCGCTGATTAAGCCATTGTTGCTTCTCTTCAATAAATCTCTTAGCTCTGGGGTTTTTCCTTTTATTTGGAAAGCTGCTTATATTCATCCTATTTATAAATCAGGTAATATTCACGACATAACCAACTACAGACAAATTTCAATCCTAAGTTGCTTCTCAAAAATTTTCGATTCTCTTTTCGCTACTTATTTTTCTAATCTATTTTCTCATTAAGGGCCGTTCTACTGTGACAAGTCTTCTGTTGTATAGTGACTATATTACACATCACTTAAGCAACACCACCAAGTCGATTCAATATATTTGGATTTTTCTAAAGCCTTTGATTCGGTAAATCATGGTCACTTGCTTCAGAGGATTTGGAACGTGGGGGTCCGAGGAACGTTATTCTCCTGGCTTAGGTCTTATTTGGTTGGCAGAACACAGTCGGTAAGAATCTCCGATGCTTTATCTAATGCCTTTTCTATAACATCGGGAGTTCCTCAAGGTTCTCACCTTAGTCCTATTTTATTTCTTCTTTTTATTAATGATTTACCCGCCTGTCTACTGTTTGCCAAATGTTTAATTTATGCGGACGATATTAAATTGTTTTATACCATTAAAAGCCCTTTGGATGCTTCGAAATTACAAATTGATATCAATAGTATTTTCAGATGGTCACTTGAAAATGATTTGCCTCTCAATTTTAAAAAATGTCATGTGATAACCTTTTACAGAGGTAACTCATTTTTAAAATATAATTTCACTCTTAATGGTATTCCGTTGTGTAGAGTTGATTCAACGACTGATTTGGGTATTCTTTTCGATAAATCCCTTTCCTTTTCTGGCAATATTAACAATGTCATTATCCGAGCATTACGTCTAATCGGGTTTATTAAAAGAGTTACCTTTGATTTCTACAAAGCCGAAATTATTTTATACTTATATAAAACGCTAGTTGTGCCACTCCTTACTTACGCGTCAGTAATCTGGTCTTCATATACCCAAGTCGCGTTTAGTCAAATCGAATCGGTTCAGCATAAAATTTTGAAGTACATTTCTTCTAAAACCAACAGCCCAATGTCTTACATTGATCACGACTACAAACCGATTATGCTTACTTTTCGTGTATTGTCTGTACGGAAGCTACATGAATTTTATGATCACCTGTTTGCCTATAAAATTGCGCATAATATGTTAAATTGTTCGGATATTATATCTCTTTTCGCTTATCGCCCAATTTTTTATAATTTGCGTGAACCGCGTATTCTTGTTGAACCGTTTAATGCTACAAATTATGCATTCTATTCGTCGGTCGATCACTTGCGCCGCATGTGGAATAGGGTTCCTATTCATTTACGCAACTGCGAATCTATAGGATCTTTTAAGCTAAGAGTTCGTAACAATTTGTCGGTTACTGATGTTTAACATTTATTTTAGGCTGTTATTTGTTTTATTTTACGTCTCCTGGCTACACGAACATTGTATTTTACTTTTATATAAAGGGCCTTTGGCCCGTTTAATGCAAATAAATAAATAACTTAATAAAAATGTAGGGAGAGCGAAAGGAGATGTGCGGAAAGGGCAAGAGATAAAGAATGCTTATAGCAACGGGATCTACACGAAAATTCAATGAAATTTGCAAAAGATACAAATTGATCAATTTTGCAATTATTTCCGAGAATATTGCCCTTTCGACCATGAAAATATATATGCATCTTAGTGCAGAGGGGCTAGGGGGAGTCTCGGCCCCCCCATCCTACCTCCTATCGATGATAGTGTGATGGAAGAATTGCGCAAGTGGACCGTAAGAAGGTCAGGAGTGAAAGGAGGTTATTATAAACAATTTCATGTATTGTTATTACAAATTTCGAAAGCTGTGAAGGTCGAAAAATATAGGTAATTTAATGCGTTACATTGTCGAATGAAAAGAGAAGGTAAAGGTCATCCAATACTTATTATTTCATTAGATATTGTTATTAAAAAATGTCCTGTTTTTACAATATCATTGAAAACGACATCTTTCTAATGCGTGATCTTACAAAATTAAATCAGAGAGATTGAAAAGTGTTGGTCGTTACATATTAGTATTGCCATGTGTCGAAGATCAAATTTTAAAAGTCGCCTTCATTAAAGGTCAGATATTGCTCCATTATAGTCGCTTATAGTAATACATCCTATTCGGTAGGAATTGTATTGAGAGTGAAAGTAAAATGACCTTTTCCTCGTGCGTCCTACTACCATCTCTCTCGCTCTCGCATACTCTTAGTCAGATCCATTAACATTAGCAATATATCGTTTTCATGGTCGTCGATTATTCCTCGATCACTTATTCACCGTACGGTTGTTTTCCGAAACTTTCGAAAATATATACAGGTCCAGACACGTTTAAAATATCATTGCACAATTTCTTCAAAACATTATCTGTTTACCAAATGTCGGCAATCCGTACCGTAAGAGAAAGGAGGCAGTCTAATTCAAATATTTCAATGTCATAATTTCTATGATCTCTCTCGCTCTCGCATACTATTTGTTAGATTCATTAACATTAGCAGTATACCGTTTTCACGGTCGTCGATTATCCGTTGATCACTTATTCATCGTACATTTGTTTTCCCGAAACTCTCGAAATTGTATACAGGTCCAGACATCGCTTCAAAGGAATGTCGCGTTCCTGTGTCTATGTTTGACAGCACGTAAGCGCCTCTATTTCAAAACTTATATTTCTACATTAATATGGTAGATGTCAAGAATATTTTTCCCGCGTTTTCTCAATCAGAAACAGTTTTACGTTAAATATAGGGAGAGCGCAGGGAGATACGCGGAAATGGCAAGAAATAAAAAATGCTTATATCGACGGGATCTACACGAAAATTCAAGGAACTTGCGAAATTCAAAGAAATTTGCAAAAAGATAAAAATTGATCAATTTTACAATTATTGCAATTATGAGAATAGTGCCCTTTCGACCATGAAAATATATGCTTATTTTTTAGAAATAAAAAGGAAGAGGTTTTAGCATGTTGTGGTTTCTTTAATTTCTTCCCGCGTTTTCTCTATCACACACAATTTTACGTTAAATATAGGTGCAGTGAAAGGATATACGCGGAAAGGGCAAGAGATAAAAAATGCTTGTATCGACGGGATCTACACGAATATTCAAAGAAATTTGCAAAAAGATACAAATTGGTTAATTAAGCAATTATTTCCGAGAATATTGTCCTTTCGGCCAATAAAATATATGCTTATATTTTAGAAATAAAAAAGGAAGAGGTTTTCACGAGTTATTGTGGCTTTCATTTTTTCCCGCGTTTTCTCTATCACAAACAATTTTACGTTATATAATATATATATAGGGAGAGCGAAAGGAGATACGCGGAAAGGACAAGACATAAAAAATGCTCATATCGACAGGACCTACAAGAATATACAAAGAAATTTGCAAAAAGACAAATTGGTCGATTTTGCAATTGTTTCCGAGAAAATTCCCCTTTCGACCATGAAAATATATCTGCATATTTTTTAGAAATAAAAAAGGAAGACGTTTTCATCCTCCGCACTTTTTCAATATCAGCAACCGTATCCAAATTATGCGCATGTTGTATCTTCCATTTTTTCCCGCGTCTTCGCAATCACAAACAATTTTACCTTACATATAGTGAGAGCGAAAGGATATACGCGGAAAGGACAAGCGATAAAAAATGCTTATATCTACGGGATCTGCACGACTATTCAAAGAAATTTGCAATGTGACGAAGTCACTGATCTACCCCGTTGCCAACCTCCTAAAATCAGCTTTCAGGTAGAGCATCGTTCCATTTCCCAAAAATGTTCGATTTTCCCTTTTTCCTAATCCCTAAATTACATTTAGATTCCCTCCGTCGACTTGCCGGTCAAGCAGTCCCACGGCTTTACCGACCACGTATACTCGTATAAGCGCCTATCCGTGTGCGATTTCTTCCGCCACGTTCGCAGCGCACGAGTCCCCGTCTCCATTCCCCTTCTCAACGGCAGGCCTCCGCCAGCCGCTCTCCACGTTTGAACGTCACGGACACGGCGCGCTTCGAGCCTTCCCGCTTCTTCCCCTCTGTTCGCATGCCCATAGTCGATGTTTTAAAAAAAAGGACCGACTGTGCTAGTGGACCGGAGTCTCTTCTCAGTGCGCGCAAGTTCTGCGCTTCTGTCTCTCTCTTACGCACGAATCGGCCAATGCCATTCGTCGAGTCGTTCCCGACTTTGGTCGAAGTATTCCGAAAAGCATTACCTTCTGTCTTTCTCAACGCAAGAGGATTGTCATATCGTCTCTCTGCGTCTCTCTCATGAGAACCCCTGGACGAAGCGTTGATAGTACTTTGTATTTTTCCATAATTTCTTCCTGTCCCCTTCCCTTCTATGGACTCGAAATTTGACCGCACTCATGTCGCATCTGTTATCCCTTTCTATTTCCTACCTATTAATTCGCGCTGTCCCTCTTCCCCTTTCCTATACCCCAGTCCCCGATGCTTTTGCCCCTCGACACCAAATGGCGCGGCTGTGCATTCGTTGCCAGTTCCGGCGTGGCGCCGCGGACATTCCGTCTCTCAGCAGCGTCGAATTCGGACGTGTTCCGCTGCTCTCGGAACTTTCCCTCGTGTTCCCTTTGCGTTCCCTTTGCCTTCCCTTTGCGTTCCCTTTGCGTTCCCTTTGCGTTCCCTTTGCGTTTTCTCGCGTTCGTGCGATTCGGGGGACCACTCTGCGCAGTTTGAGTGGTGAACCCTAGTGGCGTGTCGGAGTCTGACGAGGTGAAATCCAGGACCTATCGAGATTTTCTTCAAGGCTAAGGACAACGTAGAAGACGAGTGCAGGCAGGACGCCCAGGTCCGAGAAGGTTTCCCGGGCAAGGTCACCCCGATTCACCCCGCATCCTGCGTCGCCAGCCACGTAAGATTGGTTTTTGTGAACCCGCAATCCTGTCACGAACTGTAAGTCCGTTTCGCCCCTTTTTCTTGCGTGCCCTTTTTTTTGCGTAATTTTTGCTGTTCACTCGCCTGTAACTTTTGCGAATAACTCCGGTCAGTGTTGCGAAACTCGCCATCGCGCGGTTTGAATCCACCCTTTTCTTTTGTTGCGTTGTTTTAGATTTTCCCTTTGCGTTAATACGTTACGTAACTTGGCGTAATAGATTCCGGATTTATTTTGTCGCGCTCAAGAAAGCGTGTATGGATTCTTTGTTTCTTTTTGGATTTTGAATATACAGATTTTGATTATATTTTCGAGTCTCAAGAATTATTTTCATATCCTCTCCTCTTATAAATAAGGAACAGGTTATAGCAAAAAGATACAAATTGGTCAATTTTGCAATTATTCCAGCGAATATTGCCCTTTCGACAATGAAAATTTATATGCATATTTTTTAGAAATAAAAAAGGAAGACGTTTTAATACACTGCACTTTTTCAATATAAGCAACCGTATTCAAATTATTCGCATGTTGTTGTATCTTCCATTTTTTCTCGCGTCTTCGCAATCACAAACAATTTTACGTTAAATATAGTGAGAGCGAAAGGATATACGCGGAAATGGCAAGAGATAAAAAATGCTTATATCGACGGGATCTACACTGTAATACGGCAAATAGCGTGTTAGTGGGCATGAGTGTACGCAAGTATGAGAGTCCGCGAAAATCGCGAGAAGCGCACGTCTGCTCCACGGGCAATTCCGAAGAAGCGACCAGTATTTAATTCTAATGCGCGAAAGCGACTTATATGTTTCCGGTGGGAAAGACAAGGATAAAATTGGGCCACAACGTAAAGGGCCGAAAAACGTGTAGAGTGGGTTCGGTTTGGAAAAATTTGAAAAAGTTCAGTTCAAGCTCCGTAGCTCAGGCGGTAGCGTGCTGGACTACGAGGTCGTAGGTCGTGAGTTCGATCCCCGGCTGGGCAATTTTTCGAAATTGTTTGCAGGCAGCAGTTCGCTATGTGTAAGACGAACCACGCTGTCTGTTTAGCATTTTCGAGGTATTGTCTTCAGACGGAAATCGAGCCATGGCCGATGCTGTACTTGATGTGGGTTTCTGCAGTTTCCTACATTCTCGACAAATGTGAGTATGGCGCCATCTAAGACGATCTGCAGCTCTCGCAAGGATACTCACCTGTACCCGGACAAGCTTCCTGGGAGCTTTTGGGACACCTCGATCGAGGTGGAAGGTAGAGGATACAAAAAAAAACTCCATAACTGTTATTCGTTTCAAAAGTCTCGTTTTCATATTTAAAATTTCATATATGTATGTCTAATATTCTTTCTTTCAGGCAGATTGGTTTTTTGATTCGAAGTGCGTAACATAAACAAAGTAATCGAGAGTGTTTATGTGTGCAAGAGAGAATACGCGTTTCGAAGTGAGAAATAATGTCAGTGCACGGGTACGCTGCATTTTGAACGTCGGGTAGATTCGGATGTGACCGAAAGTGCGCGAGATTCGGAGAGTCTGAAATCGCGCGCGACAGAGAAAGGGATACGCGCGGAGTAGGGAATCGCTCGAGAGAAGGGGTACTCGGGAGCACAGATGGAACGAGACCACGAGAGAGTGAGGTACGGTCGAGGCGCACGACAGTTAGGCTCGGCGAAATATAGTCCGGGTGCGCGAAGAAATAAGCAATTTGGATTCGTGCATAGTAGCTCGGATTTTAGATTGAAATTTAAACAAATTCTGGCGCGGATTTGTCGGTTGGTTAATTTGGAACATAATAGAATCATTTAATCACAGTCTAATCAAATATTTTTTGAGATTACTGTTTTTTTATTTATTTATTTATTTATTTTAGTAAGAAAATTTATTTCATTGTGAAAATTTTTTAAATTTAATAATTTATTAGAAAAACAAAATTTATAATGACCGATATGACGGAAGCGTGCGATCAGGAACGCGTTGAATTAGCCGCGTGGATTTTTAACGCGACGGATAGCGAGGTGCAACATGCATTAGAGCGATTGGAAATTAGTATCGCGGGAACCGCTTATGTACGTCGGGAAAGGTTGCATCGTGCATTTCGTCGTGCGATCGGAGAAGAAGCGTCGTGGAATCCGTCGACGGATAAAAGTCGATTGATCCATCTCGACGAAGGGACGGATGTCGTTGAGTGTCTCCGAACTATTCGAGCAAAACGTCAACGTCCCTGATCGATCGAAATAATAAGTCCGAGTAATTTGCATGCAGGTGATGCGCAAGGTTCGTCAACGCGTATCGATGCAGCGTTAGAGAATAATGAGGATCCGCGTGAGATAGAATGGGGACCAACGCGTGAAAATAGAAAAGAACCGGTAATAATTATGATCGATGGGATCGAATATTTAGTAGATCCGGACGCGTTAAATGATTCACCGAAAGTTTTGAATCCAGTAAGGACCGATCGCGGAAGTAATAATACACCGTTCGACGATGAGGTGAGGTCGAGTGATCCGATAAGAGAATTTCGGCCGGAAAGCTCTGCATCGCCCAAAGCACAAAGACACGCGAGTACAAGAAAATAGATTGCGTCATATTGGCCGAATTATCGAGCGTTGGGACTTGAAATATGAAGGACCGGATGATCCTCAAGGTATTGAGAGTTTTCTGTCTCGATTACAGGAATGTCGGAGATATGCCACCACCTCGGATCAAGAGATGAAGTAGGCTCTCCCGCTTCTATTGAGAGGGATAGCTCGAGTAGGTTACGAGTCCAGTTCGCAAAATTGGACGACGTGGACTGAAGTCGAAAACGAATTGCGTTTGTTATTTGGCGATACGCAGTTTCAAAATAGATTGCGTCATGAGGCAGAATCGCGTACGCAAGGACCAGACGAACGCGTAAATGTATATTTGATTTGTTTGCGAGGCATTTTTAAGAAAATGCGACCAGAAATGCCCGAAAATGAACGGATTGATCTCGCGTATCGTAATTTGAGACCGGATATGAAGGAGCACATCCGACGAGAAGAGATAAGATCTTACGATCATTTCATCGAATTGGCGAAGAGTCGAGAGTCCTTCTCCCCGAGATACAATTTTGCGAGACACCGCTTATAGTGGACAGCGTCGAGGTAGATTGCCAGACAATTGCTCAGGGATAGATGGCGCGACGGTTGAATAGCTCGGCTCGTTACTGGGGAAAGAGATAACTGGAATTTTAAAAGACCATAACATGGGCGAGTCACCGTATCGGCGCGGACGGTGTACCGAACGACGCGGATGGAATCGGTTGAATAATAATTGGGAACGAAATCGATCGCAGAATCAGACACAGTCGGAAAATAGTAGTCCGTACAGACAGGGTGTGACGCGATTTAAAGGTCGTTGTTATTTTTGGAATAAAGTCGGACATCGGAAATCTGAATGTTGGCGTCGGCAACAATCAACTAATGAAGTAACGCCGCCAAGAAAACGGTCGATTCAGGAAAATAGGATCGACAATAATAACAGCTTGAATAGTATAGACACGCCGCGAAGACGGCGCGATAGGAACAATCCGGAAAGATTGGAAAACTAAATAGGGGAGCGTCAGAAGAGGCATACGTTTACCCCGCGGATAAGAATGAGCCTCAATCGAATGAATCGATGAATCGATGCGATTCAGTGTCGGATAGGGTAGATCAAACTAGACCCTTCATCAAAATAGATATGCACGGAATTATCGTGCGAGCGTTAATCAATACTGGGTCATCGCGATCATTTATTGGATCCCGATGCAAAGAAGCTGTCGAGCGATTGGGAGTGTTGTCTCACAACCAAGATTCGCGGACGATTGCACTTGCTGATGGGCAAGTGACCCAGATGACAGGTTCGATAATTGTACCGATCAGAGTAGGTTCGGAAAAGCAACTGGTAGAGTTAAATGAGTTGCCAGACTTATCTGTGGATTGCATTTCAGGCATCTACGCGATCATTTTGTTCGGAATACAAATCGATGGAAGCAAGGGAAAGTGGAAACTATCGAGAGACACGACAGAAAGAAGGTTAGATCTAGCGGCAACCGAAATGAATGAATTTGAGATGGATAATCGTCCGTTTATGATGGTCGAGATAGGTATGCTGGAAGTCAATCTGTTAGACTAGCGAATGATAAAGTTGTGAAGGTTCGCTCAGAAATTCGAATTCCGATGAAATGTAAAGATCGGAAATGGCTAGTCCGATTTAAAGTTTTACCAGTATTAGCTATCTATTGTATCCTAGGGATGGATTTTATCCGAAAACACGATGCATGGATCGATGGTAAATCGAGAACGTGGCAGATAGGTGCGAATGGAATAAAATATAAATTCGCACAAGGAATAGGAAGAATCATTTCCAGGAACACTGAGGAATCGTATTGTGGACTTGCGGAATTATCCGGAAATGAAAGGATGCGGATTAAGCAAGTCCTGGATGAAATGATTCCGAAAGATATGCCACGGATCGGAAAAACTGATTTGGTGACGCACGAAATTGATGTGCAAGGCGCTGTACCAGTCAAGCAGCGGTATTATATGGTATCACCGAAGGTCGGAGAGCATATAAATGCTGAGATCGATCAGATGCTGAAAGACGGAATAATTAAGCCGTCGAAGAGCGCCTGGTCCAGTCCAATTGTGATGGTAAAGAAATCGAGCGGCGAATATCGATTTTGTGTAGACTATCGGAAAGTGAACGCGTTATCAAGGAAAGATGCGTATCCGCTCCCGTATATGAATGCAATATTGACGAAATTACGTCAAGCAAAGTATATTTCCAAGATTGACCTCCGCCATGCGTATCATCAGATACCGATGGCCGAGGAAAGCAAGGAAATTACGGCATTTACGGCACCGGGTCGCGGACTTTTTCAATTCACGTGTATGCCGTTCGGATTAACAGGTGCGCGCGCAACGTTTCAGAGATTGCTCGATAGCGTGATTGGTCCGGAAATGGAACCACATGCGTTCGCATATCTGGACGACATAATTGTCGTCAATGAAACTTTTGAATCGCATCTGGAATGGCTCCGAAAGATAATCGAAAAGGTCTTGGGAGCCGGATTAACGATTAATCGAGAAAAGTGCGAATTTTTTTGCGATGAGGTTCAGTACCTCGGATATAGAATAGGTCGTGACGGGTTATCGGCAGATTTGAATAAAGTCACACCGATCATAAAGTATCCGACGCCGCGTACGTTGTAGCAGTTGCGACGATTTTTAGGAATGGCGTCGTGGTACAGGCGATTTCTGGAAGGCTTCGCGAAACGCGTTGAACCGATGACAAGATTGCTGAAGAAGGACGTCCGCTGGAAGTGGGACGAGGATCAAGTTAGAGCTTTTGAAGACATTAAAAAAGCTCTGATGTCTCCTCCTATCTTGGCATGTCCAGATTTTAGTCAACCGTTTGTCGTGCAGACTGATGCGAGTAGTTTTGGAATAGGTGCGGTATTGACGCAAAAACTCGATGGAAAAGAAAGGGTTATCGTGTATGCGAGTCGAACTTTAACTGATGCTGAACGCAAGTATTCAGTGACCTAGCAGGAATGTTTAGCTGTCCTGTGGGCTTTGCATACATTTAGAGCGCATCTGGAAGGTTATCATTTTACCGTGATAACTGACCACAGTAGCTTGCGGTGGTTGCAAACACTGCGAAATCCTACTGGTCGGTTAGCCAGGTGGGCTCTGGATATGATGGAGTATGACTTAACGATTGAACATCGGAAGGGAGCGCTACATCATGTTCCAGATACTCTGTCTCGAATGTTCGAAGACTCTTGTTTAGCTTTTGCTGGAGAGGAATTCGAGATACCGGAAGATATTACAGATTCGTGGTACAGGAAACGACTGAAAGACGTGAATGATTATCCGCGCAGATACGTTGGGTGGAAAATATCGGACGATCGGTTGTATTATTATCGAGTGAATCCGCAAATCGATGGAATTATGGAAGATCGAGACGCATGGAAGTTAGTTCTTCCGATAGAATTACGGAAGGCGGCATTTGAAGAAAATCATGCCGTACCGCGTGCAGGACATCAGGGAGTTGAGAAAACATATGCTCGGGTTGCTAGGGAATATTATTGGCCCGGGATGTATCATGACATCGCGCAATGGGTAAAGACGTGTCGAATTTGTCAGCAGTGTAAAGTTGATCAAGTACTGCCGGCAGGTTTAATGGGACGTCGTATCCTAAGTGAGCCATGGTCGATGATAGCGGCGGATTGCATGGGACCCAAAAAGTAAACAGGGGTACGAATTCGTATTAGTAATCGAAGATCTGTTTTCGCGATGGGTTGAGATCATACCACTCCGTAGGGCAACGGGTAAAGCAATCGTCGCAGCGCTCGACAAGTTCGTTATTTGGCGCTGGGGAAATCCGGATGTTTTATTGTCGGATAATGGACCTGCGTTTCGAAGCGACATATATATTGAGTATTTTTTGTCGCATGGAATAGAACCGTCAAAGATCCCTCCGTATCATGCACAAGCAAACCCGATCGAAAGGGTTAATAGAGTCGTAAAAGCGATGGTAGTTTCGTTTATTGAGAAAGATCATCGCGAGTGGGACCAACACCTCGGAGAATTGCAGTTCGCGATTAATACGGCCGTGCATAGTTCGACAAAGGTGAGTCCAGCATTTCTAAATTTTGGTAGGGAGCCGCGCCCGCGTAGAACCGTGCGCAGGGCAGTGGAAGGAGATGCGCGTTGGGAAAACGCCGAAGTAGAGAGTTGGAAAGCTCGGATGGAGAAATTGCGTGAACTATATGATTCGACGCAGCAATCGGCAGAAGAGGCAAGCGATCGACAAGCTCGTTATTATGACAAACGTCATCGTGATATTCGGTATAGGATCGGGGATAGGGTTCTCAAAAAGAACAAGGTTCTATCGTCCGCCAGGACGCATATAGCCGCGAAGTTAGCACCGAAATATGTAGGGCCATCTGACGTGAAAGCGATAAGCGGATCGAATATGTATGAGCTCGAGACGTTATCAGGGAAATCCTTCGGACCATGGCATGCGAAGGATCTTAAAGCGTATCATGAAGACGTTCAGAATACGACAAAGAGACCAACGCTAATGCCGGATCCCGATGAGATTCGCGAGATGACTGACGAGGATGTCCGTAGAAAAGCTCCGGTTAGGTCGGTGCGTAGGGAACACACCCCCAAAGAAAAGGTAAGCAGGAATAACGAGGTAACGCGAGTGCAGGTACACGTAGATGCGGAACCGGAACCGGTTCGTGGAAACGTACCAAGGGGAGAAACCCAGACGCGAGAAGTAACGGTAGTTCCTAGACCACGAGGAAGACCACGTTTGGGTCCTCCAATAGAATCTCCTCCGAAGTCTATCTTAAAACTCCCCGATAGTGGGCTAAGCCGTCGAACTTCGAATCGAAAAATCCGGTTTGCCTAATCCTTAAGATATCATGTCGCTTACATTTCATAATTATCCATCCGTATGCGTCTGTCCTTGTTTCATTAGAGTCATGGACCACGAGGAACTGGTGAAAAGGTTCCAGCGTTTACAAAAAAATTCAAGGTGAACGTCGCTCTTTGGAGTTCGACATGTGGAGTAGTGATTGCTTACCCCGGAGGTGCAAGCCTAGAGGGGGGCAATTTGTAACACGGAAAATAGCGTGTTAGTGTGCGTGAGTGTACGCAAGTATGAGAGTCCGCGAAAATCGCGAGAAGCGCACATCTGCTCCACGGGCAATTCCGAAGAAGCGACCGGTATTTAATTCTAATGCGCGAAATCGACTTATATGTTTCAGGTGGGAAAGACAAGGATGAAATTGGCGAACGTTGCGACGAAATCGTAGCGATCGCGCGAAGCACGAAAGAGAGAAAGAGAGCACGCATAAGTGCCGAATGTTAAGAAAAGATAGGTAGCCTTGTACTTATTGAATTTTGATTGACGGGGCATCATGTCCTGTCATTGGTTGATCCGCGGCACAGCACTCGATCCGCCGAAAAGTCTGTCTGAGTCTAGCAGCAGACGTGTCCGAGCCGTCGTGGTATCGAAATTGAAAAATTATAATAAGGTCGGTCGAAGTGCGTGCGCGCGTCCCAGGATCGCCAAATCAAAGGGTTAGGAGAAACATCCCGATAAGTACTAGAAAGACCGGAGGCTGACGCCTGACCTGTATCGAACCCGTGTAGGAGGTTGCAGCCTGAATATTGTAAGTAAACAATTATTTACTCTGCGAGATCCGTTTCAAAAGGGTTTTCCGGATTTTTGGAAAACCATACCGAAAGAAATCGCGCCGTTTTTCGAAGCGCGACGTTCGCCAAGATACCTTCGCGATAAGGTAGGTTACTACACCTTACAGGTAAGTAAGGTAAAAACAATCGTTCGAATTGACCGCGGAGAGGGGCTGGGTTCTTAAAAAAAAAGGTTACTCGATATCTATATGAAACGACAAAGGTTTATTAACAAAAAAAATATAAAATATACTTTGATGGACAATTAATATCTTCCAAAAATCCGAAAAACCCTTTCGAAACGGATCTCGCGGAGTAAATAATTGTTTACTTACAATAATCAGGCTGCAACCTCCTACACGGGTTGATACAGGTCAGGCGTCAGCCTCCGGTCTTTCTAGTACTTATCGGGATGTTTCTCCCAACCACACTTTGATTTGGCGATCCTGGGACGCGCGCACGCACTTCGACCGATCTTATTATAATTTTTCAATTTCGATACCATGACGGCTCGGACACGTCTGCTGCTAGACTCAGACAGACTTTTCGGCAGATCGAGTGCTGTGCCGCGGATTAACCAATGACAGGACATGATGCTCCGTCAATCAAAATTCGATATGTACAAGGCTACCTATCTTTTCTTAACATTCGGCACTTATGCGTGCTCTCTTTCTCTGTGATGGAAGAATTGCGCAAGTAGACCGTAAGAAGGTCAGGAGTGAAAGGAGGTTATTATAAACAATTTCATGTATTGTTATTACAAATTCCGAAAGCTGTGAAGTTCGAAAAACATAGGTAATTTAATGCGTTACATTGTCGAATGAAAAGAGAAGGTAAAGGTCAACCAATATTTATTATTTCATTAGATATTGTTATTAAAAAATGTCCTGTTTTTACAATATCATTGAAAACGACATCTTTCTAATGCGTGATCTTCCAAAATTCAGTCAGAGAGATTGAAAAGTGTTGGTGGTTACATATTAGTATTGCCATGTGTCGAAGATCAAATTTTAAAAGTCGCCGTCATTAAAGGTCAGATGTTGCAACATTATAGTCGCTTATGGAAATACATCCTATTCGGTAGGAACCGTATTGAGAGTGAATGTAAAATGACCTTTTCCTCGTGCGTCCTACTACCATCTCTCTCGCTCTCGCATACTCTTAGTTAGATCCATTAACATTAGCAGTATACCGTTTTCATGGTCGTCGATTATCCGTCGATCACTTATTCACCATACGGTTGTTTTCCCAAAACTCTCGAAATTGTATACAGGTCCAGACATCGTTTCGAAGGAATGTCGCGTTCCTGTGTCTATGTTTGACAGCACGTAAGCGCCTCTATTTAAAAACTTGTATTTCTACATCAATATGGTAGATGTCAAGAACATTTTTCGTCATGGCATGAGGCCTTGAAGAGGGTTTACAGCACTCTTACAGAAGACGCTACTGAGGATGAATTTTCCAACTTCATTCGAGAATCCATCGAAAAGATTGAGAAAATCAATTCATTCTTAATGGCCAATCCTCACATTCCCAATGGGATGAAGATATCGTTGGAGACAATTATTCATTGCATCACTGTACAGAGGGTTACAGCTGCTCACAGATTAATTAGCGTATCTCAATGATCTCCAATAGAGACAATACCGTCGAGTCCCTTCACCCAAGACCATTTTGAAATTAACGTAGAAAAGCCGCTAAGCAAGTCTCAACGCGTTCATAAGACCTGGCGTCGACCCCCTAATATTGTTATAAAAATGTCCTGCCTTTAGATAGGACATTGCAAACGGCCTCTTTCTAATGCCTGATCTTAAGAAATTAGATCATAAATATTGAAAAGTACTGGCTTTTACATATTAGTATTGTCAGGTGAGGAATGTCGAAAAAATGCAGAAGCAATTTATGGGTAGCTATTGTTACATCATAGTCGCTTCTCGATGCCTATGTGGAAATACAGCGTAGGCTAGGAACCGTATTGTGAAAGTGAACGTAAAATTCTAATAATGACCTTTTCCTCCTGCGTTCTATTACCATCTCTCTCGCTATCGCATAATTTTCGTTAGATCCATTAACTTTAGCATTATACCGTTTTCACGGTCATCGTCAGCGCCGATTACCCGCCGATCATTTTCACCATATATTTTATCCATGTATACAGGTTCAGACTCGTTTAAAGGCATTGCGCAATTTCATCAAAAGATATGCCAAGTGACACATTTTCTCTTTTCCAAATTTAGACAACCTCCGCCATAATAGAAAGGAGATGACCTCAGTTCCGTATTTTATCTAGGAATGACCCGGCGGACCACCTGTAGGCCAACTCACTCCTTCGTTAACAAAAGTAGCATTAATAAATAAATAACTAATTTATAATAATAATATTGAAATGAAAAAAAAAAGAAGAAACCAGCGCCAAACAAATGCCGCGATTAGTCTCTGTACAGTAGGGATGCATATGTGCACCATGAAAACCGGTGAACATTTTTTTTGTTCAGTGTTGAACTGATACAAGAAGCTAGCAGTAATTACAAAGAGAGAGGATGACACGCCCTATGCATTTATCTACTCACGATATTTACGTGTTTTCATGACGTTCGAATCATAGCTATACGAGTTTGGACACGTGGGTAATGTAATTAATCAGGTTCATGACCATCTTTTAATATGTGTACAATTTACGACATCTGAAATATCGCCATACAGCTTTCGACCTGTTAATTATGCGTAGACTTTACTATACGGTAACAATGAATCTGACTTCCCATAAAGGACGAACACATACAAGTATCGACTTGCTTTTAATGTAATTAATTAACCTTCATTTAATATTTCCCACCTTTAAAATTTCTGAGAATAATAAGATCGAAATAACGATGTAAAAATTGAAGAGAAGCGTGTAAGATTCAACAGTTTCTTTCTATCTTTATGCACAGTTTAGTGTCTTTTAAGTGAACAGTTAAAGGAAGTGACCATGCTGCCATCTTTTGGTATGTTTAAAGAGATTGCAGAATCTGTGTATCGCAGAGTTAAATATGCGGGTGCATCTGAAATGCATGGATTCATCGTATGGAGCGATTACAATTGAATATGAGTCAATGCAGAAATAAACTAATAATAATATCGCCATGCAAAAGAATATGAAAGTGAAATTGTTAAATATTACCACGCATCTACTGCAAAGCGAAAGCAATCTCGAGGACCCAAAATTTCTTATTCTTAAAATACCTATATTGCCATTACTATACATCCCTCTGAAATTGACACTTTGCACAGTCTTTAATCATCGGCGGTTGTCTATCTGCGGTATCATCAATCGTTTCAAAACGTTTATTGACGACATTCACATAAATCTGGATGCATTTGCATTGTGAGTGGTAAGCATGACCATACTTCTTCAATTTCATGTTCTACAAACGTTGATATGAAATCTATAGGTAGACTCGATGCCTTTTGTTTCCATTAATGCAAGACGTTTCACTTCATAGTAAATTCTCATTGACCTTTGAAGAGATGCAGGCTAGACTTGAAGATTTTACAGCATCCAATTTTAAAGCATTTTAACATTTTGTTTAGCACAATTTCCGTTAAATGTATGATTTTCGCAATTTATTGCAAATCGACGTTGTTGTTGTCCTATGAGTTTCGGAAGAGATGGACAGGCTAATATGTCTATGTCGACAACATTGTCAGCATCTAAAATTTCCTGCAACCTATGTCTTTTATTTGCCTGCGCCTTTTATGTATATCTTGTGAGCACATGTAACGATGTCCTCCAACGTTTCGTTGATTGCATCAAAGGGTATATCGCCCGATTCCCATCGTAGACCATGATAATTGTGCAATAACCAATTGTTTTACGTTCAAAACGTACTTTACAACATCACTGTCGGAAATATCCATAATGCACATTTTCTTCGGTATAAACCGATTACCAGATCCGGGGAATCCTTGCACGCCGACATTTGCTTGTCCCTTTCATTAATTGACGCATCATTCTCTCTCACACACACTCTTTGCCACTTCCACATATGGCGTGGTGCCTCTAATTCATGGATATACGTCGTACCTTTCTCTCTAGATCGTAGTATCTCTTCGTCAAATCCTATGAATCGGAAATCGAATCAGAGTGTAACAAAAACAGATAATTTTCACGGTCACTATATCGGTATCATCCGATGTTCCTCTCGAGATTAGGATAGATGGTCCCATACGTGTTCATTTTCGGTAGTTTGCGAGTTACTATACTCAGATGATGAAGAAGTTAAACGCAATATTAAATCGTTTCAAGTACTAGCACCAGTATGATGGTCACCGCACTTTCACAATTGAATAAATCTTTTCTACGATATTCGATCTAATTGAAATGTGCATAGACGTATGAATACAGGTTTCGATTGGTTTATAATACAAATATTTAAATAAAAAATGTTCAGTCATTAACTTGACATCATTTAAACAATTAATTTTTGTATGTATATTAAATCGCGATATACTGCAGTCTTAAATCAAATAATTGAAATCATTACATCTTAAAGTAAGTCCATGCATAAATCTTACATGGTCTAAGTCATCTTATCTACACTACATCTTTCTTTCTGTAAATGCAAAACAAAACGAAAGACAACAAAGTATTTATCATTATGATAATAACAAATTCCTTCACATTAGAACCGTGTCCAATAGCCCACATAAGGTCGCCTTATTCGTTGTGAATTTTATTTTCGAACTGTCATCTTTAATTGTCGATCATTCTCTCTCTCTCTCTCTCTCTCTCTCTCTCTCTCTCTCTCATTAGCTACCGACTTGTTGCATCTATACGAATACTCTTACATCAAATCGAGTCGTATGCACATTCTTTTGTTGTAACATTCACACGACTATGGAATGAAATTCATTCTGAAAACCCAACCAGTACAAGCGTAAATGTATTTTAATACTAATGAATGGTTCCTCTTGATTCGAAATTGTATGTAGCGTAACCGACATGACTATTTAATTCCGTGTACAATAATGATTTGGAGATTCACACCGCACTAAACGTTGTTATATTTGACAGATTTTTGTTACTTCCACATTGTAATCTTAATTAGTTAACTAAGTTATTCACGTACGAATACTATTGTTATATGTAGGAATTTTGTTAAATCTTTTGCCATAAGGAGAATGTCCTCCTATCCATCACACCTAGTGTAATACAAAAAGACACAAGTCATTATATCAATAAATCATTTTCATAGTAATAAATTAACCTTTAAAAACTTCTTATGTTTTCACATCATGCACTAAAATTTCATATTATTATTATTATTAATATTGATAAAACTGATGTTTTCATACATTATCACTTAACAAGATTGCTACCGTATATGAAATATAAGACTAAACAACAATTCAACATGAAGACATGCATAGATTTTTATTTAAATGTGCGCATGTGATTCCCTAAAACATTAGTCATTTTGAAAGGAAAAGTGAAAAGTTCTCAATGACCTTTGTTACCGATAAGGTAGATTACTACGTTACCGGTGTCGTCTCTGCGGCGTATGATTACATGTAAATTGCGTACGCGGCGTACGTCGATCACGTGATTTGCGAATCAACGCGCTACGGGTAGACCCCTCACGAGCCCATCTCGCTCTTGCTACTGAATGAATCGGTGCTCCGTCTTTCGTCGCTGCGTTGTACGAAAGAAATTATATTTGCGACATTACACAATTTAGAAAATATTTTCCAGGGTTTCGAAACATATGAAACGTTATTTTCTACATGAATGCCTAACCTGTAAAATAATCATTTTTGATTCATTACAAATTCCAATCAAAAGTTTTAATTTTCCTTTCGAAACCGAAAACCAGTGGCAGGTTAGACATTCGAATTCGATCGATATTTTTGACAGTCTCTTTCGAACTTTCCGCTGCTTCGCTAGAAAACAATTGAGCGGTTTATGGACGATGTGCATTTTTTTCGTATTTATTCTCAACATGCACCGACAACACTACCATTGCGATAATCGTAAAGCTCTTTTCCTATTGGTTCATTTCAATGCTGAATAACTTGAAAACGATAGCTTGAAAACATTTTCGGCAAAGGAACTTTCATTTCAGAATTTTACGCTCTATCTGCTGGTAAACGGGGTTCAATAGGTTGAGAAACACGCTGTATAAGGGAGTAAATATTCAATAATTTTTTCGTAGATAATGAAACAATTTAATATATACGATCATTATACAATCATTATACAATTTTACTAAAACAAGCTTAATTGCGGTGTTTTAGAAATGTTGGTGACAAAAGTATGAATATGCAATTAAATGAATAATTTAACATGCGTATCTCTATCATTACGTTCAATTGTATCATTTTTTAATATTATAACACGTACATATTGACAATATTTGCAGACTGCACATCAGACTTTTCATTATCACGTTTAGAATAAAATGTGCGTCAAAATTGACTCTTGCTCGTCATTAATTATAGACATCTAGTACATCGGAGCTTTGAAACACCTTTACAATACGTTGTATATTTTCTTAAATCTGAATGCATTCACGTTACTGATGACAATAATGCTTCTTTAGTTTCATCTTGACCAAAGGTGCAAACGCAAAAAATTGAGATCAGTACCATTAATTGCAAGTGTCTGAAATTTCTTACCCACACCTATCAAGGAGTTTCGTAAATTATAGGCAAAAGCATTCACAGTTATTAATATGATTCTTTATAAGTCATAAGTTTGCTGTCGACTAGATTCATAATAAACATATTATTTAATGTAGATCGGTAAGTATCTAATTCCTTATCTTACATTTAATTCCTCACAATATTAAATATGTACCCTTCAAAATATCGTGTTTTATTTTTGCTTATTGCATCTTGCAATATATCTGCTCGCACTCTCTATATTGCATTCCTTAATTTTAATATCAATGTGTTATTTAAATGTTTCACTTCAAATACTGATCCTACTGTCTTATTTCATACTGTGCACACTTAAACGAGTAGTATATACGAATCATATGTATTTTTTAAAGTTACGTTCGAGCTGCTCAAGCCATTAATTAAACCCTTACTAATCGTTAATAATAATTTTATACACATTATTACTTTCCTACTATTACATTATATTCTCACTAATATTCTCCTAACATCATACATCTCAATCGTATTCACTATTAATATTTATAATTATTTTGAATTTTCCGTTTATATCTCATTAGCTTTCTTATATTATACGTTTATTTCGTATTGTCTCTACTCACATTCCTCACACTATTAATATTCCTTAAATTCATTTGTATAGTTTCAATATTTCCATAGCACATACCTTTCGACTATGGCGTAACCGTGTAATAGTCATATTTTAAAGATAAAAATTACAGCTACTTCAGATACTAACGAGCGGCTTACTAATAATTATGAATAGCAATCAAAGGACATCATTTCCGTTATTTCGGCCGTCGAAGTATTGGTTCTTTTATTAGTTTACGGCATTGTGTGAGTTGGTCAATTACTGTGTAATACATACATCATTTATTCAACACTTATTGCTCTCTCACCCTACTCGAAAAGGAGGATAGAAAAGCATAGAAAAGTATAGAAATTCTGCATGATTCGTATGCTTTTGAATCCTATTTTTGGCACATAATGTAAATCTATCAATTCTTATCCTATCTGAATACTTCAAGTAAAGCCAATGTTAATATTTTTCTATCCATTAGGTAAAATCAATAAATTTCTATCCCAATCGTGTATAGAGAATCAATCCAAATGTATCTCATTACACTTTTATCATTATGTATCCTAAAAATTTATAGAAATTCTATCAAAACGAATCAAAATGTGATTTTTATATTTTTACGGTCCAGGTTGACCGCTCCGCAGTTTTCGGTGTCTAGGTATTCCGCACCGTAGTTTTTGACGTCCAGGTCGACCGCTCCGTAGTTTTCGGTGTCTGGGTATTCCGCACCGTAGTTTTTCGACGTCCAGGTCGACCGCTCCGTAGTTTTCGGTGTCTGGGTATTCCGCACCGTAGTTTTTCGACGTCCAGGTCGACCGCTCCGTAGTTTTCGGTGTCTAGGTATTCCTCCCCGTATTTTTTTGCCGTTCAGGTCGATAACTCCATAGTTTTCGATGTTTAGGTATTCCGCACCGTCGTTTTACGCCGTCCAGGTCGACCGCTCCGTAGTTTTCGGTGTCTGGGTATTCCGCACCGTAGTTTTTCGCCGTCCAGGTCGACCGCTCCGTAGTTTTCGGTGTCTGGGTATTCTGCACCGTCGTTTTTCGCCGTCCAGGTCGACCGCTCCGTAGTTTTCGGTGTCTAGGTATTCCTCCCCGTATTTTTTTGCCGTTCAGGTCGATAACTCCATAGTTTTCGATGTTTAGGTATTCCGCACCGTCGTTTTACGCCGTCCAGGTCGACCGCTCCGTAGTTTTCGGTGTCTGGGTATTCCGCACCGTAGTTTTTCGCCGTCCAGGTCGACCGCTCCGTAGTTTTCGGTGTCTGGGTATTCTGCACCGTCGTTTTACGCCGTCCAGGTCGACCGCTCCGTAGTTTTCGGTGTCTAAGTATTCCGCACCGTAGTTTTTCACCGTCCAGGCGAAAAACTATGGGGCGGAACATCTGGACAACGAAAACTATGGAGCGGACCACCTGGATACCGAAAACTATGGAGCAGTCGACCTAGAGACGGCGAAAAACTATGGTGCGGAACACCTGGACAACGAAAACTATGGAACAGACCACTTGAAGAAAAAAACACTACGCGCGTGTGTCCGCGCGCGCGCATGTGTGTGTATCCCAGCAATTGTTGTTTTACTATCAAGATTTCGCTTATGTCTTGCTATTTTCGAGATATTTGAGAATTTTAAAAATTGTCAGGTTTGCAAATTTTTAAAATCTGTTTCCATGTATGAATTAACCGACTCGAGGTCATCCCCTCTATCAATGCACCCCCCAAAATTTTGTCAGATTTTACGTATCTCTTGCCGTTTTCGAGATATTTGAGAATTTTGAAAATTTTCAGTTTTGCTAATTTTCAAAATTCGTTCGTATATACGCATTAACCGACTCAATGGGATCCCCCCTTTTGATGGCCTCCAAAATTTTGTCATATTTTGCATATCTCTGGCCGTTTTTGAGATATATAAGAATTTTCAAAAATTTTAATGTGTAACAGAAATATCATATTACGTTACTGATATGTGATCGACAGTGGTAGACCAGTGGTCGGTATCGCGCGCGATCGTTGTTTCTAGTCAAGTATTCTTAGTGGGGAACACTATTTGGATAGGTGACCGCTTGAGAACAACTTTCTTAAGATAATGAAATCAACTAAAAAAAAGTTAACAAATATTTGAATTAAATAAAAAATAATAATAAAATTAAAAATAAAAAAAAAATTTTTTGTATTCAATGAGGAAAAAATTTAAAAACAAAAAATTAATGAAATTCGTGACGAACGTAGTATAGAAAAATATCGAAACAAATCATATCAATTTCTATCCACTTTAGTTAGGATAGAAAAATATAGAATTAATTCGTGCCAAAAATAGGATAGAAAAATATTGGAAAAAATCCTATACTTTTCTATCCTCCTTTTGGAGTAGGGCACACACAAAAGGTATCATAAATTTCTGCACGTTTGCTGACATGATTGTAAAATTATGCTTAACTATTATGATTTTTATCAGTTGTTCTATTGATGATTGAAAAATAAAAAGTGTGAAAGTGTGAGGGGGAGAAATAGAGCAATATGTGTGCTTGGGAATGCAATGATGAACGATTTACTACTTATGATTTTGATTTGCTAATTTGATTTACTAATTATGAACCACATTTATTACTTATACGAAAAGAAGATAACCCTACTCGAAAAGGAGGATAGAAAAGTATAGGATTTTTTCCAATATTTTCCTATCCTATTTTTGGCACGAATTAATTCTATATTTTTCTATCCTAACTAAAGTAGATAGAAATTGATAGGATTTGTTTCGATATTTTTCAATACTACGTTCGTCACGAATTTCATCCCAGCAAACCGAAAAGGATTAATAAGAATTGAAAAATTGAATACTTCTAAATGACATTTTTCGATGCCCAGCAAACCAAGAATGATTGAGAAGCATTGAAACTTTCAATACTTCTGAATCCTATTTCTGTATCCTTCAGTAAGAATTAAGAAGCATAGCAAATTTTAATTTTTTGTTTTTAAATTTTTTCCTCTTTGTATACAAAAAATTTTTTTTTTATTTTTAATTTTATTATTATTTTTTATTTAATTCAAATATTTTTTAACTTTTTTTAGTTGATTTAATTATCTTTACAAAGTTGTTCTCAAGCGGTCACCTATCCAAGTAGTGTTCCCCACCAAGAATACTTGACTAGAAACAACGATCGCGCGCGACACCGACCACTGGTCTACCACTATCGATCACTATAGTAACGTAATATGATATTTCTGTTACACATTAAAATTTTTAAAAGTTCTTAATTATCTCAAAAACGGCCAGAGATAAGCGAAATATGACAAAATTTTGGAGGCCATCAAAAGGGGGGATCCCATTGAGTCGGTTAATGCGTACATACGAACGAATTTTGAAAATTAGCAAAACTGAAAATTTTCAAAATTCTCAAATATCTCGAAAACGGCAAGAGATAAGTAAAATCTGACAAAATTTTGGGGGGTGTATCGATAGGGGGGATGACCTGGAGTCGATTAATTCATACATGCAAACAGATTTTTAAAATTTGCAAAACTGAAAATTTCCAAATTCTCAAATATCTCGAAAACGGCAAGAGATACGTAAAATCTGACAAAATTTTGGAGGGTGTATTGATAGGGGGGATGACCTCGAGTCGGTTAATTCATACATGTAAACAGATTTTAAAAAATTGCAAACCTGAAAAACCCGGTCGACCTGGACGTCGAAAAACTACGGTGCGGAATATCTAGACACCGAAAACTACGGAGCGGTCGACCTAGACGTCAAAAACTACGGAGCGGAATACCTAGACACCAAAAGCTACGGAGCGGTCGACCTGGACGGCGAAAAACTACGGTGCGGAATACCTAGACATCGAAAACTTCGGAGCGGTCGACCTGGACGTCAAAAACTACGGTGCGGAATACCTAGACACCGAAAACTGCGGAGCGGTCGACCTGGACCGTAAAAATATAAAAATCACATTTTGATTCGTTTTGATAGAATTTCTATAAATTTTTAGGATACATAATGATAAAAGTGTAATGAAATACATTTGGATTGATTCTCCCCGCTAAACAATATTCCGTTACAGCAACATCTTTGAAACGTCACATTATAGCCATGCGACCAAACTTGTTTCATTGCAAAAACATTTTTGTGACGTCCTTGGAACCAGAAATGTCCTGCCACATTTACGGTTTTTAAATAACGTTTCATTCGTAACGTACCTGCGACGTTTGAAAACTATACATCCAACGTTGTAAAAACGTTACATTAAACGGTCATAAATAAAAATTATAAGAAATTCGACGAATTATTTTATTCAATTCGAATTTTATTATTATTTATGTATCGTTAGATATGTTATGAAAGAATGTTGTTTTATAATTTTGCTCGAAAATAAATCTATGAATTTAAGAAAAATCCATCCCGACCGAGGATCGAACCCGGGTCTACCGGTTACAACGCTGACATCTTAACCACTATGCTACACTCGCATACGTATTACCATGCGAACGAGAGCTCTTATACTCAATCGTAGAAGGCTTCTTGGTAAATGCGGGGTTAGTTTAAACAAGATATGTTTAATTAATTTTGTCATTTCTATATGAGGAATAATAATATTTTAATATTATTTGACTATTTTGTAGTAATTTATTGAAATTTAAATAAATATTTTTAAGATATCCATATAATATCTTTTTTAAACGAAATTGATTAATAGACACTGTTAAAAAAAAATGTAAAGTTAATTGACACACGTATATTTTACAAATGCACTACTTGGAAATAAGTTATGAAATTACGCGGATATTAAAATTAACATCAGTGAACCAATTTTTAAATTATGAATTGAATTTAATACAAATTACATTAAAAATAATACGGTGCGAGTTATTTTTCTGGACAAGTGACAGAAATTTACAAATTTTGTACATAAATATATTAAAAGGGAGCGAGTTTTTTAAAATAAATACACTGTATATATAAAATGCATATTCTCTAAATATTACAAAACCCGTTGCAATTTCAAATGTGAAATATAACAATAGTTAAATTTCACTTAATTGCAGTCTCAGTCTCAAATTACTCTATATTTTAAATTAATTTTTGCAGTAATATTACAAAAAAAATATTGAATTTAATGGACATCAATGTATTCAAGTTACGCACGTATAAGAAATAAAAAGAACAAAATTAATAATAGCAAATACTATTATGCACCAGAAAAAAGAAAAATTATAAGAAGAAAAAGATTGCATGTAAATCATGCTAATATACGAAAACAAATGCTGCATCCGAACGCTTCCGAATCCGGAAGGCGAAGTCTGAGATGGAACCGGCCGCAACGATAGAAGATATGCAATAAATCATGTCTATGAAACGTCGCATTCGTAACATTACATGAATGTTACGTTAGTAACCTGAATGCGCCGTTTTAAATTTCCTTGGTGATTTTGTGACGTTGCAGAAACGATTCCATAAAACGTTTTTGAAAATGTTATAAATTGATATTCTGGTAATGTTACGCATTACCTTTACGTATTTAGATATCGTGGAACGTGGTGTAAACGACGTCAAGACATTGTTACAAAACGTTACTTTTTTGCCATAAATGGGATAACATGTAACGTTTCATTTACGTTACACGTTTAGCGGGTCTATACACGATTGGGATAGAAATTTATTGATTTTACCTAATGGATAGAAAAATATTAACATTGGCTTTACTTGACGTATTCAGATAAGATAAGAATTGATAGATTTACATTATGTGCCAAAAATAGGATTCAAAAGCATACGAATCACGCAGAATTTCTATACTTTTCACAAGGTGAAGTAAATGTTACGGAAACAACAAAAACACATCTCGCAATGGTAACAAACGTTTATAATGCATATAATAACGTAAATAGCTTAATATTCAAAATTATAAATAAAAGTATATTTAGAAGTGTTCTTACTTAAGATGAACTACCATACAGTGAAATGTTGCAGATTGCATATTTTGAAGAAAAATATTGAATGTAGGTTCATGACAAATTGCATTCAATCATTAAGTTTAACATAAGATTCATGCTTTATTATGAAAGTTTCTATAGTAACTGGATATAATGTTCAAATGCGTAGAAATATTAAATAAATGCCGACAGATTTAAATCAATAATGCATTTACGTGGTGACAAACCGGAATGTTAATTGAAAATGATGACGTCATCAAATACATATAAAATTCAAGTCTTATTAGAATGTGGCACCAGGGAATATAAAAGAAAAGGATAGCATTGGTTGCTGTACTCTAAGAGTCGAAAGAAAACACGTAGAGTAATCTCTAGAGAATTAATGTGTTCAAACATATGTGTTGGATAATATACAAATTCATCGCTTAAAATATCAGTTAACTATAAATGTTTCCGATATAAGGTAAGTAAGTTGGAGAAAATATTAAACTTGTAAGAGACGTTTAGACTGATTAGAGAAATATTTCAAGTATAATAATAAATTTGAAGTGAAAATATTACCTACATTATTTGCTAGATGTTTTTGGTATTGGTAGAATATTAGTGCGGTATAAGGTGGATGGTCAAATAAGCAATGTATACCAAAATTATGTCCTTTGATTATCAGTCTTAATTATTAGTAAGGTGTTCGTTAATACCTAGAGTAGGTACAATTTATCTTTAAAATATAAATGCAATATAGAGAGTGCGAGCAGATATATTGCAAGATGCAATAAGCAAAAATAAAACACGATATTTTGAAGGGTACGTATTTAATATTGTGAGGAATTAAATGTAAGATAAGGAATTAGATACTTACCGATCTACATTAAATAATATGTTTTTTGATACACGTGTCCGTAAAGTAGGCACTTTAGGGACTGTTTTTAGTCCGTAAAGTACTATTTTACGGACTTGTGTACGTAAAGTACAAATTCGTCAGCTAGAAATACACATACGACGCGCACATGTGTTTGTTAACTGCTGGAGGGTAGGGAGAGGAGGGGCGCGCTCAGTTGCGACTACAGCGCAACCTCTCGCGTTCTTCCCTCTCATTGTTGTTATATCTCAAGTTGCGCATACGGTCATCATATCAATTCGCAACACTCACCGCGGGATTTACGAACTTGTGCGTGTGTTAAATATATTGAGTTTTTGTGATTGATTCGTATTGTAATACAACCGCGAAATGTCGGACGAGATTCCAGATGACTTCATTCCACCTGAATTATGGGAAGCAGCAGACGAAGCTTTACTGAAAACCCTTCCTGCGAAATCGTCAAATATTTACGTCAAAACATATGAACGTTTCTTAGAGTGGATGACTGAGAAGAAAACGAAATCGTTTGCCGAAATCGTTTGCCGAAATAGTTTTTTTGGCATATTTCAATGAAATCGCTAAAACAATGTCACCATCGTGTTGTGGTCACGCCCCCACCCCCCCCCCCCCCCACCCCCCCCCCCCCCCACCCCCCCCCCCCCCCACCCCCCCCCCCCCCCACCCCCCCCCCCCCCCACCCCCCCCCCCCCCCACCCCCCCCCCCCCCCACCCCCCCCCCCCCCCACCCCCCCCCCCCCCCACCCCCCCCCCCCCCCACCCCCCCCCCCCCCCACCCCCCCCCCCCCCCACCCCCCCCCCCCCCCACCCCCCCCCCCCCCCACCCCCCCCCCCCCCCACCCCCCCCCCCCCCCACCCCCCCCCCCCCCCACCCCCCCCCCCCCCCACCCCCCCCCCCCCCCACCCCCCCCCCCCCCCACCCCCCCCCCCCCCCACCCCCCCCCCCCCCCACCCCCCCCCCCCCCCACCCCCCCCCCCCCCCACCCCCCCCCCCCCCCACCCCCCCCCCCCCCCACCCCCCCCCCCCCCCACCCCCCCCCCCCCCCACCCCCCCCCCCCCCCACCCCCCCCCCCCCCCACCCCCCCCCCCCCCATGTTATCCGTGTCTGGGTATTCCGCACCGTAGTTTTTCGACGTCCAGGTCGACCGCTCCGTAGTTTTCGGTGTCTGGGTATTCCGCACCGTAGTTTTTCGACGTCCAGGTCGACCGCTCCGTAGTTTTCGGTGTCTAGGTATTCCTCCCCGTATTTTTTTGCCGTTCAGGTCGATAACTCCATAGTTTTCGATGTTTAGGTATTCCGCACCGTCGTTTTACGCCGTCCAGGTCGACCGCTCCGTAGTTTTCGGTGTCTGGGTATTCCGCACCGTAGTTTTTCGCCGTCCAGGTCGACCGCTCCGTAGTTTTCGGTGTCTGGGTATTCTGCACCGTCGTTTTACGCCGTCCAGGTCGACCGCTCCGTAGTTTTCGGTGTCTAGGTATTCCTCCCCGTATTTTTTTGCCGTTCAGGTCGATAACTCCGTAGTTTTCGATGTTTAGGTATTCCGCACCGTCGTTTTACGCCGTCCAGGTCGACCGCTCCGTAGTTTTCGGTGTCTGGGTATTCCGCACCGTAGTTTTTCGCCGTCCAGGTCGACCGCTCCGTAGTTTTCGGTGTCTGGGTATTCTGCACCGTCGTTTTACGCCGTCCAGGTCGACCGCTCCGTAGTTTTCGGTGTCTAAGTATTCCGCACCGTAGTTTTTCACCGTCCAGGCGAAAAACTATGGGGCGGAACATCTGGACAACGAAAACTATGGAGCGGACCACCTGGATACCGAAAACTATGGAGCAGTCGACCTAGAGACGGCGAAAAACTATGGTGCGGAACACCTGGACAACGAAAACTATGGAACAGACCACTTGAAGAAAAAAACACTACGCGCGTGTGTCCGCGCGCGCGCATGTGTGTGTATCCCAGCAATTGTTGTTTTACTATCAAGATTTCGCTTATGTCTTGCTATTTTCGAGATATTTGAGAATTTTAAAAATTGTCAGGTTTGCAAATTTTTAAAATCTGTTTCCATGTATGAATTAACCGACTCGAGGTCATCCCCTCTATCAATGCACCCCCCAAAATTTTGTCAGATTTTACGTATCTCTTGCCGTTTTCGAGATATTTGAGAATTTTGAAAATTTTCAGTTTTGCTAATTTCAAAATTCGTTCGTATATACGCATTAACCGACTCAATGGGATCCCCCCTTTTGATGGCCTCCAAAATTTTGTCATATTTTGCATATCTCTGGCCGTTTTTGAGATATATAAGAATTTTCAAAAATTTTAATGTGTAACAGAAATATCATATTACGTTACTGATATGTGATCGACAGTGGTAGACCAGTGGTCGGTATCGCGCGCGATCGTTGTTTCTAGTCAAGTATTCTTAGTGGGGAACACTATTTGGATAGGTGACCGCTTGAGAACAACTTTCTTAAGATAATGAAATCAACTAAAAAAAAGTTAACAAATATTTGAATTAAATAAAAAATAATAATAAAATTAAAAATAAAAAAAAAATTTTTTGTATTCAATGAGGAAAAAATTTAAAAACAAAAAATTAATGAAATTCGTGACGAACGTAGTATAGAAAAATATCGAAACAAATCATATCAATTTCTATCCACTTTAGTTAGGATAGAAAAATATAGAATTAATTCGTGCCAAAAATAGGATAGAAAAATATTGGAAAAAATCCTATACTTTTCTATCCTCCTTTTGGAGTAGGGCACACACAAAAGGTATCATAAATTTCTGCACGTTTGCTGACATGATTGTAAAATTATGCTTAACTATTATGATTTTTATCAGTTGTTCTATTGATGATTGAAAAATAAAAAGTGTGAAAGTGTGAGGGGGAGAAATAGAGCAATATGTGTGCTTGGGAATGCAATGATGAACGATTTACTACTTATGATTTTGATTTGCTAATTTGATTTACTAATTATGAACCACATTTATTACTTATACGAAAAGAAGATAACCCTACTCGAAAAGGAGGATAGAAAAGTATAGGATTTTTTCCAATATTTTCCTATCCTATTTTTGGCACGAATTAATTCTATATTTTTCTATCCTAACTAAAGTAGATAGAAATTGATAGGATTTGTTTCGATATTTTTCAATACTACGTTCGTCACGAATTTCATCCCAGCAAACCGAAAAGGATTAATAAGAATTGAAAAATTGAATACTTCTAAATGACATTTTTCGATGCCCAGCAAACCAAGAATGATTGAGAAGCATTGAAACTTTCAATACTTCTGAATCCTATTTCTGTATCCTTCAGTAAGAATTAAGAAGCATAGCAAATTTTAATTTTTTGTTTTTAAATTTTTTCCTCTTTGTATACAAAAATTTTTTTTTTTATTTTTAATTTTATTATTATTTTTTATTTAATTCAAATATTTTTTAACTTTTTTTAGTTGATTTAATTATCTTTACAAAGTTGTTCTCAAGCGGTCACCTATCCAAGTAGTGTTCCCCACCAAGAATACTTGACTAGAAACAACGATCGCGCGCGACACCGACCACTGGTCTACCACTATCGATCACTATAGTAACGTAATATGATATTTCTGTTACACATTAAAATTTTTAAAAGTTCTTAATTATCTCAAAAACGGCCAGAGATAAGCGAAATATGACAAAATTTTGGAGGCCATCAAAAGGGGGGATCCCATTGAGTCGGTTAATGCGTACATACGAACGAATTTTGAAAATTAGCAAAACTGAAAATTTTCAAAATTCTCAAATATCTCGAAAACGGCAAGAGATAAGTAAAATCTGACAAAATTTTGGGGGGTGTATCGATAGGGGGGATGACCTGGAGTCGATTAATTCATACATGCAAACAGATTTTTAAAATTTGCAAAACTGAAAATTTCCAAATTCTCAAATATCTCGAAAACGGCAAGAGATACGTAAAATCTGACAAAATTTTGGAGGGTGTATTGATAGGGGGGATGACCTCGAGTCGGTTAATTCATACATGTAAACAGATTTTAAAAAATTGCAAACCTGAAAAACCCGGTCGACCTGGACGTCGAAAAACTACGGTGCGGAATATCTAGACACCGAAAACTACGGAGCGGTCGACCTAGACGTCAAAAACTACGGAGCGGAATACCTAGACACCAAAAGCTACGGAGCGGTCGACCTGGACGGCGAAAAACTACGGTGCGGAATACCTAGACATCGAAAACTTCGGAGCGGTCGACCTGGACGTCAAAAACTACGGTGCGGAATACCTAGACACCGAAAACTGCGGAGCGGTCGACCTGGACCGTAAAAATATAAAAATCACATTTTGATTCGTTTTGATAGAATTTCTATAAATTTTTAGGATACATAATGATAAAAGTGTAATGAAATACATTTGGATTGATTCTCCCCGCTAAACAATATTCCGTTACAGCAACATCTTTGAAACGTCACATTATAGCCATGCGACCAAACTTGTTTCATTGCAAAAACATTTTTGTGACGTCCTTGGAACCAGAAATGTCCTGCCACATTTACGGTTTTTAAATAACGTTTCATTCGTAACGTACCTGCGACGTTTGAAAACTATACATCCAACGTTGTAAAAACGTTACATTAAACGGTCATAAATAAAAATTATAAGAAATTCGACGAATTATTTTATTCAATTCGAATTTTATTATTATTTATGTATCGTTAGATATGTTATGAAAGAATGTTGTTTTATAATTTTGCTCGAAAATAAATCTATGAATTTAAGAAAAATCCATCCCGACCGAGGATCGAACCCGGGTCTACCGGTTACAACGCTGACATCTTAACCACTATGCTACACTCGCATACGTATTACCATGCGAACGAGAGCTCTTATACTCAATCGTAGAAGGCTTCTTGGTAAATGCGGGGTTAGTTTAAACAAGATATGTTTAATTAATTTTGTCATTTCTATATGAGGAATAATAATATTTTAATATTATTTGACTATTTTGTAGTAATTTATTGAAATTTAAATAAATATTTTTAAGATATCCATATAATATCTTTTTTAAACGAAATTGATTAATAGACACTGTTAAAAAAAAATGTAAAGTTAATTGACACACGTATATTTTACAAATGCACTACTTGGAAATAAGTTATGAAATTACGCGGATATTAAAATTAACATCAGTGAACCAATTTTTAAATTATGAATTGAATTTAATACAAATTACATTAAAAATAATACGGTGCGAGTTATTTTTCTGGACAAGTGACAGAAATTTACAAATTTTGTACATAAATATATTAAAAGGGAGCGAGTTTTTTAAAATAAATACACTGTATATATAAAATGCATATTCTCTAAATATTACAAAACCCGTTGCAATTTCAAATGTGAAATATAACAATAGTTAAATTTCACTTAATTGCAGTCTCAGTCTCAAATTACTCTATATTTTAAATTAATTTTTGCAGTAATATTACAAAAAAAATATTGAATTTAATGGACATCAATGTATTCAAGTTACGCACGTATAAGAAATAAAAAGAACAAAATTAATAATAGCAAATACTATTATGCACCAGAAAAAAGAAAAATTATAAGAAGAAAAAGATTGCATGTAAATCATGCTAATATACGAAAACAAATGCTGCATCCGAACGCTTCCGAATCCGGAAGGCGAAGTCTGAGATGGAACCGGCCGCAACGATAGAAGATATGCAATAAATCATGTCTATGAAACGTCGCATTCGTAACATTACATGAATGTTACGTTAGTAACCTGAATGCGCCGTTTTAAATTTCCTTGGTGATTTTGTGACGTTGCAGAAACGATTCCATAAAACGTTTTTGAAAATGTTATAAATTGATATTCTGGTAATGTTACGCATTACCTTTACGTATTTAGATATCGTGGAACGTGGTGTAAACGACGTCAAGACATTGTTACAAAACGTTACTTTTTTGCCATAAATGGGATAACATGTAACGTTTCATTTACGTTACACGTTTAGCGGGTCTATACACGATTGGGATAGAAATTTATTGATTTTACCTAATGGATAGAAAAATATTAACATTGGCTTTACTTGACGTATTCAGATAAGATAAGAATTGATAGATTTACATTATGTGCCAAAAATAGGATTCAAAAGCATACGAATCACGCAGAATTTCTATACTTTTCACAAGGTGAAGTAAATGTTACGGAAACAACAAAAACACATCTCGCAATGGTAACAAACGTTTATAATGCATATAATAACGTAAATAGCTTAATATTCAAAATTATAAATAAAAGTATATTTAGAAGTGTTTCTTACTTAAGATGAACTACCATACAGTGAAATGTTGCAGATTGCATATTTTGAAGAAAAATATTGAATGTAGGTTCATGACAAATTGCATTCAATCATTAAGTTTAACATAAGATTCATGCTTTATTATGAAAGTTTCTATAGTAACTGGATATAATGTTCAAATGCGTAGAAATATTAAATAAATGCCGACAGATTTAAATCAATAATGCATTTACGTGGTGACAAACCGGAATGTTAATTGAAAATGATGACGTCATCAAATACATATAAAATTCAAGTCTTATTAGAATGTGGCACCAGGGAATATAAAAGAAAAGGATAGCATTGGTTGCTGTACTCTAAGAGTCGAAAGAAAACACGTAGAGTAATCTCTAGAGAATTAATGTGTTCAAACATATGTGTTGGATAATATACAAATTCATCGCTTAAAATATCAGTTAACTATAAATGTTTCCGATATAAGGTAAGTAAGTTGGAGAAAATATTAAACTTGTAAGAGACGTTTAGACTGATTAGAGAAATATTTCAAGTATAATAATAAATTTGAAGTGAAAATATTACCTACATTATTTGCTAGATGTTTTTGGTATTGGTAGAATATTAGTGCGGTATAAGGTGGATGGTCAAATAAGCAATGTATACCAAAATTATGTCCTTTGATTATCAGTCTTAATTATTAGTAAGGTGTTCGTTAATACCTAGAGTAGGTACAATTTATCTTTAAAATATAAATGCAATATAGAGAGTGCGAGCAGATATATTGCAAGATGCAATAAGCAAAAATAAAACACGATATTTTGAAGGGTACGTATTTAATATTGTGAGGAATTAAATGTAAGATAAGGAATTAGATACTTACCGATCTACATTAAATAATATGTTTTTTGATACACGTGTCCGTAAAGTAGGCACTTTAGGGACTGTTTTTAGTCCGTAAAGTACTATTTTACGGACTTGTGTACGTAAAGTACAAATTCGTCAGCTAGAAATACACATACGACGCGCACATGTGTTTGTTAACTGCTGGAGGGTAGGGAGAGGAGGGGCGCGCTCAGTTGCGACTACAGCGCAACCTCTCGCGTTCTTCCCTCTCATTGTTGTTATATCTCAAGTTGCGCATACGGTCATCATATCAATTCGCAACACTCACCGCGGGATTTACGAACTTGTGCGTGTGTTAAATATATTGAGTTTTTGTGATTGATTCGTATTGTAATACAACCGCGAAATGTCGGACGAGATTCCAGATGACTTCATTCCACCTGAATTATGGGAAGCAGCAGACGAAGCTTTACTGAAAACCCTTCCTGCGAAATCGTCAAATATTTACGTCAAAACATATGAACGTTTCTTAGAGTGGATGACTGAGAAGAAAACGAAATCGTTTGCCGAAATCGTTTGCCGAAATAGTTTTTTTGGCATATTTCAATGAAATCGCTAAAACAATGTCACCATCGTGTTGTGGTCACGCTATTCTATGTTAGCTACTATGTTGTATATTCGAAACGACGTCGATATAAAAAATTATTACAAATTAAAAGCTTTCATAAAACAACAGAATGTTGGTTACGTACCAAAAAAGGCAAAAACCTTTACAACACAAGAAGTGAATGATTTCATAGAAACTGCACCAGACAATTTTTTACCAGCCAAAGTATGTATATTGTTTTTTAACATAGTGTGCGTAAAATAACTCTAATTTAGATACAATTTTTTTTAAATCAAAATTCTTTTTATTCGGGGGCTCCGCCCCCGAACCCCCCCCCCCCTTTTCCACCCCGACCTTTCCCCTCTCCTCCAAGTCGCACCTCTTTGCCTCTGTTCAACGTACATATTATTTGTATTTTACGCATACTACATCGTTTATATTATTTCGTAATTTTAATATATTACCTATAATTTTACTTTCATTGTTACAGGTTGCCATAATTCTTGGAACCGTCGGCGCATGTAGACGCGACGAATTGTTTTCGTTGACTATGAACAATATTGAATTCAATGACTCTATTTACAAAATATGTTTGCCGAATACCAAAACAAATAGAGAGAGAACATTTGTAGTTGAAGGACAATATGTCGATATTATTAAAAAGTATATATCGAAAAGACCACAAGAGCTGTTGCATACAGATAAATTATTCTTGTGTTACCGAATAGGGAAGTGCACTAAACAAAGAATTGGTATACACACAATTGGAAGTTATCCTAAAAAAATTGCAGAATTTTTACAAGTATCGGAGATTGACTTATACTCAGATCACAGTTTTAGAAGGACCTCTGCTAGCATATTATCCGATTCAGGAGCCGACATTACCGAATTAAAACGCCATGGTGGTTGTCGTTCGTCAACGGTAGCAGAAGGTTACGTGGGTGAGTCAATAGGTTATAAAGGCCGTACAACTAAACGAATCATGGAGGCGATTACTGGTAACGACAAAGAACCGAATCAAAAACAAATGAAATTCAGTGTTACTAATAGTGATAATAATATTATAAACAATCAGCAGCAAAATAATTCTAATAATAACAAGAATTCTATAACTTTAAACATTCAACTAAATTAAAATATATAATATGTTTAAAAATACTGTGTTAATCAATATGTAACAAATATCTAAAATGTGAAATAAATAAAATATTCCTTTTTTTTCTTCAGTTAAATCTCATGACAATCAATTACGCTTCGCCCTCTTCCCCAATTCACTTCCCAACCTCTGCATCACATCCACTACTTTACGAACAGTGTATCAAAAAATAGTGTTCGCTCCTCGGCCGTAAAATTTTACGACCTCGTTTGAAGATTGTACGATCCTCGGACCGGCTTGGCCGATCCGTAAAATTGAACTTTACGGCCTAGGACCGAAAAGTACTATATTATGAATCTAGTCGACAGCAAACTTACGACTTATAAAGAATCATATTAATAACTGTGAATGCTTTTGCCTATAATTTACGAAACTCCTTGATAGGTGTGGGTAAGAAATTTCAGACACTGGCAGTTAATGGTACTGATCTCAATTTTTTGCGTTTGCATCTTTGGTCAAGATGAAACTAAAGAAGCATTATTGTCATCAGTAACGTGAATGCAAATATTGTCAATATGTACGTGTTATAATATTAAAAAATGATACAATTGAACGTAATGATAGAGATACGCGTGTTAAATTATTCATTTAATTGCATATTCATACTTTTGTTACCAACATTTCTAAAACACCGCAATTAAGCTTGTTTTAGTAAAATTGTATAATGATCGTATATGTTAAATTGTTTCATTATCTACGAAAAAATTATTGAATATTTACTCCCTTATATAAGAAAATATTCAATAATTATTGAAAGTGTGTGTGTGTGTGTGTGTGTGTGTGTGTACCGATGTGTTTGGACTGTCGAAAAGAAACATGAAGTAAGATAGAAGCTTTACAGACAGGTCATTGAGAACTTTTCACTTTTCCTTTCAAAATATCTAATGTTTTACGGAATCACATGCGCACATTTAAATAAAATTAATCTATGCATGTATTCATGTTGAATTGTTGTTTAGTCTTATATTTCATAAACGGAAAAAATAATCCAGTGAAAATTCCCGAACTTGTTCGGATGTTAAGGATTTGAAAAAAATTCTACGAAAATCTCACGATGATCGGTAAATATTTTCGAAATGTTTCTGAGTAATTCCCGAACTGAAAATATATTTCACAGTTTGGTTCGGAAATACGCTGAAAGTCAATATTACAGATGATTTCACATAAAATTAAGAAACAGTTCAATATTTATGTCATTAGTATTTAAGAAAATGTACATCTAACATGAAATAGTTTTTATTATATTACGATTGTGGGAAATTGTGCATCCAGTTTATGAAAATTCCCAAACTTTGTTGTACTTCTCTACCTATATGTGTATATATTATATGCGCAAACGCCGATACGCCAGACCTTGTACATATATATACGCAACCAACGAACCAACCCCGCCGTTCTGCGCGGCGATGTATTCGCATATGGAGGCCAGGGAATGAAAACAAAACAATATATATATATTCGGTTATTATGCTTCGATATGTTTCTTCTAACACAGGTAAAGAATGGAGAATATGCCTGTAGGAAAGTTATTTTTTGAAAAATATTTTGACCTTTATCAAATTTTGTTTACCTTAATTTACATTAATAGGAATTTGATGGCAGTCATAATACAGACAAGCTTGCAGAAAATGCTATTGAAGTACATTGCTATAATGCTGCATTGAATGTGGTAAAAACAAAAAAAAATTTATTTAAATGTTTAAAACAAAATAAAACGCCAAACTTATTAATAGTAGTAGTAAACCTCCAAACTACATAATAATCAAACCTTTCAGTTCAATCACAGCTGACGTAAGGTCATGTTCATATGCGAAAATGTTAGGAAATATACAAAATGTTTTGTATACTGTTTGTATATTTCGTTAACTTTTCGTTGAAGAATGTGACAGTGTGTTAGCTGGGATGAGACAATTTTTATTTAGAGCAATTTTCACTGGCCGTACTAGTGGAAATAGTGTAAAATGCTATTATACTGCTGTGTGTCTTAGAAAAGGTCGTATCTACATTTCTACGATTTTCACTTATTCGTGAAATACGGTTTTTAGTCATAACAGTAATTTTGTATTTTTAAAAATGATTTTTGACGGCTATCCATTTAGCACGATTCTCAGTGGATTGTTAACTAACGGGTTTCATATTTTTTGGGACATCATATATATTCATTACAGTTTCTAATACAGAGCCTGAATTTTGAAAAATCAATTAAATCATTTTTCATTTAAGTATTTTTGTGAAAATTTCTAGCTTATTGACTGAGCCGTACGGAATCCCCTTAAACCTACATACCCGATTGTATGAAACATATAAAGAACGTTATTTGTGAATAACTACATTCAAATATTCGCGGGCATTCACTTACACAGATATTCACAGATGGCGCGTTTCTCGCCAGCGCCGCGAATTTGATAGATTATGTATAAATACAACTTCTGACTCAGACTACTAATGAGTAAATATGTTAGCGTTCCGTTAATACCGTTTGCGTGCGTGCGTATATTAACTGTTATCTAGTTTAATATTATTGTGTAGGTCTGCGTTGTAATTCGTTTAGCGATGTATTTCTTTGTATGGGCCTTGTGTATAAAATGTTAGAAAAGTTTGTTCTTGAATTAGTAAATGGTGGTTAAAAGACATACATACGAAAACCAAATTTTTTCGCTTAAACTATTCGGATTATTTCATTATATTAACTTCGAATTTTTCTTGAACTGCTTCGGAAATATTCCCGAACTGTTTAGAAATAATCTTAGTTATAAGATCTTAGATATAATTCGAGCATATTACTTCACAGTTCGGGAACTCCTCATGAATTAATTTGACTTCTTCATGAAAAAGGGTCTAGAACATTACTAAAGAGACAGTTCCTAATCTTCTTTCAAGCATACTGAAATCCTCAACATCCGAACGAGTTCTGGAATTTTCACTGGATTATTATTTTCCGTATATACGGTAGCAATCTTGTTAAGTGATAATGTATGAAAACATCAGTTCTATAAACGATTCAATATTAATAATAATAATAATATGAAATTTTAGTGCATGATGTGAAAACATAAGAAGTTTTTAAAGTTTAATTTATTACTATGAAAATGATTTATTAATATAATGACTTGTGTCTTTTTGTATTACACTAGGTGTGATGGATAGGAGGACATTCTCCTTATGGCAAAAGATTTAACAAAATACCTACATATAACAATAGTATTCGTACGTGAATAACTTAGTTAACTAATTAAGATTACAATGTGGAAGTAACAAAAATCTGTCAAATATAACAACGTTTAGTGCGGTGTGAATCTCCAAATCATTATTGTACACGGAATTAAATAGTCATGTCGGTTACGCTACATACAATTTCGAATCAAGAGGTATACCATTCATTAGTATTAAAATACATTTACGCTTGTACTGGTTGGGTTTTCAGAATGAATTTCATTCCATAGTCGTGTGAATGTTACAACAAAAGAATGTGCATACGACTCGATTTGATGTAAGAGTATTCGTATAGATGCAAGAAGTCGGTAGCTAATGAGAGTGAGAGACAGAGAGAGAGAGATAGAGAGAGAGAGAGAATGATCGACAATTAAAGATGACAGTTCGAAAATAAAATTCACAACGAATAAGGCGACCTTATGTGGGCTATTGGACACGGTTCTAATGTGAAGGAATTTGTTATTATCATAATGATAAATATTTTGTTGTCTTTCGTTTTGTTTTGCATTTACAGAAAGAAAGATGTAGTGTAGATAAGATGACTTAGACCATGTAAGATTTATGCATGGACTTACTTTAAGATGTAATGATTTTAATTATTTGATTTAAGACTGCAGTATATCGCGATTTAATATACATACAAAAATTAATTGTTTAAATGATGTCATGTTAATGACTGAACATTTTTTATTTAAATATTTGTATTATAAACCAATCGAAACCTGTATTCATACGTCTATGCACATTTCAATTAGATCGAATATCGTAGAAAAGATTTATTCAATTGTGAAAGTGCGGTGACCATCATACTGGTGCTAGTACTTGAAACGATTTAATATTGCGTTTAACTTCTTCATCATCTGAGTATAGTAACTCGCAAACTACCGAAAATGAACACGTATGGGACCATCTATCCTAATCTCGAGAGGAACATCGGATGATACCGATATAGTGACCGTGAAAATTATCTGTTTTTGTTACACTCTGATTCGATTTCCGATTCATAGGATTTGACGAAGAGATACTACGATCTAGAGAGAAAGGTACGACGTATATCCATGAATTAGAGGCACCACGCCATATGTGGAAGTGGCAAAGAGTGTGTGTGAGAGAGAATGATGCGTCAATTAATGAAAGGGACAAGCAAATGTCGGCGTGCAAGGATTCCCCGGATCTGGTAATCGGTTTATACCGAAGAAAATGTGCATTATGGATATTTCCGTCAGTGATGTTGTAAAGTACGTTTTGAACGTAAAACAATTGGTTATTGCACAATTATCATGGTCTACGATGGGAATCGGGCGATATACCCTTTGATGCAATCAACGAAACGTTGGAGGACATCGTTACATGTGCTCACAAGATATACATAAAAGGCGCAGGCAAATAAAAGACATAGGTTGCAGGAAATTTTAGATGCTGACAATGTTGTCGACATAGACATATTAGCCTGTCCATCTCTACCGAAACTCATAGGACAACAACAACGTCGATTTTCAATAAATTGCGAAAATCAGACATTTAACGGAAATTGTGCTAAACAAAATGTTAAAATGCTTTAAAATTGGATGCTGTAAAATCTTCAAGACTAGCCTGCATCTCTTCAAAGGTCAATGAGAATTTACTATGAAGTGAAACGTCTTGCATTAATGGAAACAAAAGACATCGAGTCTACCTATAGATTTCATATCAACGTTTGTAGAACGTGAAATTGAAGAAGTATGGTCATGCTTACCACTCACAATGCAAATGCATCCAGATTTATGTGAATGTCGTCAATAAACGTTTTGAAACGATTGATGATACCGCAGATAGACAACCGCCGATGATTAAAGACTGTGCAAAGTGTCAATTTCAGAGGGATGTATAGTAATGGCAATATAGGTATTTTAAGAATAAGAAATTTTGGGTCCTCGAGATTGCTTTCGCTTTGCAGTAGATGCGTGGTAATATTTAACAATTTCACTTTCATATTCTTTTGCATGGGGATATTATTGAATTTGACAGCCCGCCCCTCATTTGAATTTGGAATGCATGCACCCGAGCGCTCCTAGCTTGGAACTGGCCCGTTTGTTGCTCACTTTCCATGGTGCGCGGCCAGGGCGCCGCGCCGTTGCTCCTCTTCTGCGCATTTAGAGGCGCCTTGTCATTGCGCACGCATATCTTGTGATGCGCGCTCGGATCCCACGTGGGCTTGGCATCCAAAATGGCCAACCGGCCGGATAAAGCGCGCATCGCGTCCTTGGTAGGTTCGTAAATATCGTAACGGCCCTCTTTCTCTTCCGCGCGCGGTCGAGTGAAACGGCTCGTTACAAATATAAGCAAACGTATACGAATTAAACAAATGTTATTGTGTCTTTCATTTTTTCCCACGTTTTCTCTATCACAAACAACTTTACGTTAAATATAGTGAGAGGAAAGGAGATACGCGGAAAGGACAAGGGATAAAAAATGCTTATATCTACGGGATCTACAGGAAAATTCAAAGAAATTTGCAAAAAGATACAAATTGGTCAATTTTGCAACTGTGTCCGAGAATATTGCCCTTTCGACCAAAAAAATATATGCATCTTTGTTAGAAATAAAAAAGGAAGACGTTTTAGCATGTTATTGTGTCTTTAATTTCTTCCCGCGTTTTCTCCATCAGAAACAATTTTACGTTAAATATAGGCAGAGCGAAAGGAGATACGCGAAAATGGCAAGAGATAAAAAAAGCTTACATTGACGGGATCAACACAAATATTCAAAGAAATTTGAAAAAAGATACAAATTGGTAAATTTTGCAATTATTTCCTAGAATATTGCTCTTTCGACAATAAAAATTTATATGCATATCTTTTAGAAATAAAAAAGGAAGACGTTTTTATCCCCTGCCCTTTTTCAATATAAGCAACCGTATCAAAATTATTCGCATGTTGTTGTATCTTTTTTTTTCCCGCGTCTTCTCTATCACAAACAGTATTACGTTAAATACAGGGAGAGCGAAGGGAGACACGCGGAAAGAACAAGAAATAAAAAATGCTTATATCGAAAGGATCTACAAGAATACACATAGAAATTTGCAAAAAGATACAAATTGGTCAATTTTGCCATTATAGCGGAGAATATTGCCCTTTTGACCATGAAAATATATGCGTCTTTTTTAGAAATAAAAAAGGCAAGAGATAAAGAATGCTTATATCGACGGGATCTACACGAAAATTCAAAGAAATTTGCAAAAGATACAAATTGGTCAATTTTGCCATTATTGCCGAGAATGTTGCCCTTTCGACCATAAAAATGTATGCATCTCTTTTAGAAATAAAAAAGGAAGACGCTTTTATCCTCTGCACTTTTTCAATATAAGCAAATGTATACGAATTAATCGCATGTTATTGTGTCTTTCTTTTTTTGCCGCGTTTTCTCTATCACAAACAATTTTACGTTAAATATAGGGAGAGCGAAGAGAGATACGCGAAAATGGCACGGGGTAAATATATCAAATTATTTGCATGTTATTGTGTCTTTCATTTTTTCCCGCGTCTTCTCTGTCGCCAACTATTTTACGTTAAATATAGTTAGAGCGAAAGGACATACGCGGAAAGGGTAAGATATAAAAAATGCTTATATCAACGGGATCTACACGAAAATTCAAAGGAATTTGCAAAAAGATACAAATTGGTCAATTTTGCAATTATTTCCGCGAATAATGCCCTTACGGCAATGAAAATTTATATGCATATTTTTTAGAAATAAATAAGGGAAGACGTTTTTATCCTCCGCACTTTTTCAATATAAGCAAACGTATACGAATTAAACGCATGTTATTGTATATTTCATTTTTTCCCGCGTTTTCTCTATCACAAACAACTTACGTTAAATATATAAATGAGCGCGAAGCGAGATTCGCGAAAATGGTAAAAAATGCTTACATCGACGGGATCTACACGAATACTCAAACAAATTTGCAAAAATATACAAATTGGTCAATTTAGCAATTAATTCCGAGAATATTGCCCTTTCGACCATGAAAATATATGCTTATTTTTTAGAAATAAAGAAGGAAGAGGTTTTAGCATGTTATTGTGCCTTTAATTGCTTCACGCGTCCCGTTTAATTTCTTTCGCTATCAGAAACAATTTTACGTTAAATATAGGTAGAGCGAAAGGAGATACGCGAAAATGGCAAGAGATAAAAAATGCTTATATCGACGGGATCTACAGGAGTATTCAAAGAAATTTGCAAACACAAACAAATTGATAAATTTTGCAATTATTTCCGCGGATATCGCCCTTTCGACCATGAAAATTTATACGCATATTTTTTCGGAAATAAAAAAGGAAGACGTTTTTATCCTCTGCACTTTTTCAATATAAGCTACCGTATCCAAATTATTCGTATTTTGTTGTATCTTTCATGTTTTCCGCGTCTTCTCAATCACAAACAGTTTTACGTTAAATATAGGGAGAGCGAAAGGAGATACGCGGAAAGGGCAAGAGATAAAAAATGCTAATATCGACGGGATCTGCACGACTATTCGAAGAAATTTGCAAAAAGATACAATTTGGTCAATTTAGAAATTATTTTCGCGAATATTGCCCTTTCGACCATGAAAATTTATATGCATATTTTTTAGAAATAAAAAGGGAAGACGTTTTTATCCTCTGCACTTTTTCAATATAAGCAAACGTATACGAATTAAACGAATAATATTGTGTCTTTAATTTTTGCCCGCGATTTCTCTATCACAAACAATTTTACGTTAAATATAGGGAGAGCGAAGAGAGATACGCGAAAATGGCACGGGATAAAAATTACTTATCTCGACAGGATCTACATGAATATATAAAAGAAATTCGGAAAAAGATGGTAATTGGTCCATTTTGCCATTATTGCCGAGAATGTTGCCCTTTCGACCATAAAAATGTATGCATCTCTTTTAGATATAAAGGAGGAAGACGCTTTTATCCTCTGCACTTTTTCAATATAAGCAAATGTATACGAATTGATCGCATGTTATTGTGTCTTTCTTTTTTTCCCGCGTTTTCTCTGTCACAAAGAGTTTTACGTTAAATATAGGGAGAGCTAAAGGAGATACGCGGAAAGGGCAAGAGATAATAAATGCTTATATCGACGGGATCTGCACGACTATTCAAAGAAATTTGCAAAAAGATACAAATAGGTCAATTTAGCAATTATTTCCGAGAATATTATCCTTTCGACCATGAAAATTTATATGCATCTTTTTTAGAAATAAAAAAGGAAGACGTTTTTATCCTCTGCACTTTTTCAATATAAGCAAACGTATACGAATTAAACGCATGTTATTGTATATTTCATTTTTTCCCGCGTTTTCTCTATCACAAACAACTTACGTTAAATATATAAATGAGAGCGAAGCGAGATACGCGAAAATGGCAGGAGGTAAAAAATGCTTACATCGACGGGATCTACACGAATACTCAAACAAATTCGCAAAAAGATACAAATTGGTCAATTTAGCAATTAATTCCGAGAATATTATCCTTTCGACCATGAAAATTTATATGCATTTTTTTTAGAAATAAAAAAGGAAGACGTTTTTATCCTCTGGACTTTTTCAATATAAGCAAACGTATACGAATTAAACGCATGTTATTGTATATTTCATTTTATCCCACGTCTTCTCAATGGCAAACAATTTGACGTTAAATGTAGTTAGAGCGATAGGATATACGCGGAAAGAGCAAGAGATAGAAAGTAGTTATATCGACGGGATCTACATGAATATTCCAACAAATTTGCAAAAAGATACAAATTGGTCAATTTAGCAATTAATTCCGAGAATATTACCCTTTCGACCATAAAAATTTATATGCATCTTTTTTAGAAATAAAAAAGGAAGACGTTTTTATCCTCTGCACTTTTTCAATATAAGCAAACGTATACGAATTACACGCATGTTGTAATACTTTTTTTTATTCACATAAATATACACATAAGTATCGAGAAGACGGCAATTAGAGACACGTTATGAAATTTTTCCTTTATTATTTGGTGCATGGATATTTCAACACTGGACACAATATGTTTGGGTAATTTGCATTTAATTTACCGTTATTTCACCCGTCAATACAATCGCACATATAACATTGGACGGCATTACCGCGAAATAAATAAGACGATGTCTGGTCAATCATACATACACAACGCAACGGGATAATTTACGCGGATAAAAATCATTAATATGAGGCAAGTCACAAAACATATAAATAGCGTCGTTAAATACCGTCATTGTAATAATTTATTTGTCGTCCAACCATTTATAAAATTCAAAGTTGTTAAAATTATTATTCTTTTCACCACCAAACGATTTCATATCAGTCATAATTTATTTAAAATTAAACATGGGTCACTCGAAAGAATTTGGCTTCTTTCGTGCCCCATTTGTTGGGCGTCATTGAAACGCATCGAAGTGAAGTTGATAAAAACCTTTCAGAATCGTCCAAACATATGAATAAAATAAAGTCAATTATACTCAAGCATTATGAATAAATTAAAATCATAGATTGGAATCGCTGGGTGCTGAAATAAAAGTCATTAATATCATTGGTCATTCAAGTAAATATATATTTATCTTTTGAATCTTATAAAATAATTGAATTCGTCCATAAAATCGAACCACACACATACCAACATCCTCGGTCAAACGCAAATATAAAAACAGATAAGAGTCAGTATAATAAAATTAGTCGTCGAATCGTTGATAAGTCGTGTGAGTCAGTATATAAAAATTGTCAGGAATATTGTCATTCGAAAATATTATTTCCACTATCATTCTCATTATTCCATATCTCATTATCGTATATCACATCATCCCCCCCTTTTTCTTATATCATGATTATTTCTGTCATGTTCATTTTCGTCCTCGGTGCTATTAAAATTTTTGATATCCCGATGATTCACGACGAAGACATACGTGGCCTCGTCATCGTTTGATCATAATATACTACTCGCGGGGTCAATTGAAAATTGTATATTCTCTTTTCTTATCGGTTTACCCGCCCACCTAATTTCTCGTTCAGAATAATTTAAAATCGTGCCGTACCGTACATGAAAATCGTTTCCTAAAATAATTTGTGTTGACAGGTGGGGAATTACAAGGAAAGCATGGTCAGTCATTTCATCCTCAATTTTAAATTGCAAAAAGACTTGAGTCTTTATTGTCGTAGCCTTTCTCCCAATCGCTGTGGTTATCAGCAGATTGGTTACTGGTAACTCCGGAATGTTACCAGTGTGAGAAATTTGTCGGTAGAATTCTTCAGAAATGGCAGTGATTTGGCTGCCAGACTCAATTAGAGACCATACTTCCCTGCCGCATATAGTCAATTTTATATGCGGACATTTAAATTCTCCGCGAATTTCATACACGACATTGTTGTCAAGTTTATTTTCCAATTCCGAAACGAAGTTATAATCGCGACGCGCTGTTGGGGCGTGATACAATGCGCCGGTCGTTAGTTTAAATTTTGTTTTCTACGGTGTTGTACCTCGTCATTTCGTGAATTAAAATTTCGGTTTTCGAAATTAGGCGGCGGGTACCGAACGTCCGGAAGCGAAAGCCGCTTCTCGCGATGCTCCCCGCGTGGTGAATTACGTGGATTTTTCCAATTCCTTCGGTTCTCGCGCATATGTGGATTTTCGTAACTGTTTTCCTCATCTGTCCGAATTTGTCTTATTCCAACCGTCCTCTGCGGGTGATTTGCATAGTTATTAGTTATTAGTCCTTCTTTCTTTATCTTTTCTGATAGCGTCTAATTTCTTCAGAGTCTCGCCTATTCCCTTAGTATCGTCATACTGTAAGGGAGCAAGCGATTCTCTGACGGAAAACGGTAATTGTTGTGTTATTGTATAGTTTATTTCGAACTCAGTCATTTTTGGAATAAAATACATTGCATCTTTTATTTTTTTATAAAAATAACTATGCAAATCACCGTCCGAAGTGCGATATTGGTCGTTCATCCATTTTTGGTTGGATTCGAGTTGTGTTGCAATTGAGTAAAATTTATCAATAAACGCTTTTTTAAAATCCTCGTAACTTTCGAAATTTTGTATTTCGAACCACATTTTTGCCTTCGCTTCCAAAGTGCTTTCCGCGAACAACAACTTTCGGATTCCTTGGATGTTTTTAATTTTGAAGTAACGATCCAAGTCATCGAGAAACTTCACCGGATTAATTTTAAATTCATTCTCGAATTTAGGTGCGATTATGTCAATATTTTGATTATTGTAATTTTGGGTTAAAATCGCACCTAATTCGTTTGCGAATGTTTTTATGTTATTGACGTCGTTAATTTCGCGAGTTTCAGTTTGCTGCTGCCTGCAATCTTCGCTTCGCTGCCGCATTTGATTCCGCACATCATCCAGCTGTTTCTGCATTTCGGCGAGCATTTTTGCAAGCTCCTGAACTTCGCTCAGCGTGTTTGCTGTTGATTGCGGTGATGCATTGCGGACTTCTTCATCGTGAAATAACGGCATCTTTACTTTATTTGTTTTTGTGGTAAATTTTAAATTATTCTATTTATTTTTTGTTGTTCTACCCGATTTTGACTGTCCAGTGTTTTGAAATGTATCCATGCACTGACCGTTCGTTTATATTCAAAATTTTATTTTTCCGTTTTTCTCGTTTTTTATTTTTTGGATTCTCGAAAAGTTTTGTTTTTCTTTCCGAGCCTTAAACGTTGGGCTCCATTCTAATAATTTTTTTTATTCACATAAATATACACATAAGTATCGAGAAGACGGCAATTAGAGATACGTTATGAAATTTTTCCTTTATTATTTGGTGCATGGATATTTCAACACTAGACACAATATGTTTGGGTAATTTGCATTTAATTTACCGTTATTTCACCCGTCAATACAATCGCACATATAACATTGCACGATATTACCGCGAAATAAATAAGACGAAGTCTGGTCAGTCATACATACACAACGCAACGGGATAATTTACGCGGATAAAAATCATTAATACGAGGCAAGTCACAAAAAATATAAATAACCGGATAAGAAATTATGTCTCATAAGTCATACACGTATACATAAAGATCAAATCCCTACTCACGAAAGACAAAAAAATAAAATTCCACATCAGACCGAAACTCGCACTAATTTAAGCAGAACACATTATTTACATAAAAAGCGATGAAAGTTCGATTGCACACACTTACATATATTTTACAGACGGCACCACGTTTATTTTGGGAGAGAAGGGTGTCTGTCTTATTCTGCTGCAGATTTTAGTCCTTGGGCTCCTCAGAATCTCGGGCCGGCTCTAGCTTTTCCTGGTGGTTTCCTCGTGTGATATTTTCCACGGACCCAAAACTCGATGGTCGGTGAGCGCGTTCGGGTACCCTGTTTCCTGCCGTCCTTTTCGTTCCGGTCCTTTTCTGTAACGAATGGGGGGAAGATTTGACGGCAGATAAATGTGCACTTGACGTTGATGGAAATGGTAAGATGCGCTCACCTTGGACTTCGATCCGTGGATCGAAGTCGACCAAGAAACCAAGCGTTTTTGTTATTTTCCCGGCACTGGATCTCTCCTTGATTTCGATATGGATCACTGGTCGTCGACGTGCCGTGTCGCCTTCCTGAGGATTTGTTTGGCGGCAGCGCAAGAGAGAGTTTGTCGGTTGACACGTCGTATTTATACCCTCAAGGGACGTCCAATATGCCTGTCACTTTCAGCTTTTTTACTCGGAATTCGGGCTGAACGTTATTTTACGTTAAATATAGGGAGAGCTAAAGGAGATACGCGGAAAAGGCAAGAGATAAAAAAAGCTTTTTTCGACGGGATCTACAGGAATATATAAAGAAATTTGAAAAAAGATACAAATTGATAAATTTTGCAATTAATTCCGAAAATATTGCCCTTTCGTTCAATAAAATATATGCTTATTTTTTAGACATAAAAAAGGAAGACGTTTTTAACCTCAGCCCTTTTTCAATATAAGCAAACTTCTACGAATTATTCGCATGTTATTGTGTCTTCCTTTTTTTCTCGCGTCTTCTCTGTCGCCAACAATTTTACGTTAAATGTAGGGAGAGCGAAAGGATATACGCGCAAAGGGCAAGAGAAAAAGAATGATTATAACGACGGGATCTATACGAATATTCTTAGAAATTTGCAAAAAGATGGAAATTTGTCAATTTTGCCATTCTTGCGGAGAATATTGTCCTTTTGACCATAAAAATATATGCATCTTTTTTAGAAATAAAAAAGGAAGACGTTTTTATCCTCTGCACTTTTTCAATACAAGCAAACGTGTACGAATTATTCGCATGTTATTGTGTCTTTCGGATTTTCCCGCGTTTCCTCTACCACAAACAATTTTACGTTAAATATAGGGTGAGCGAAAGAAGATACGCGGAAAGGACAAGAGATAAAAAATGCTTGTATCGATGGGATCTACACGAATATTCAAATAAATTTGCAAAAAGATACAAATTGGTGAATTTTGCAACTATTTCCGAGAATATTACCTTTTCGACCGTGAAAATATGTGCATCCTTGTTAGAAATAAAAAAGGAAGACGTTTTTATCCTCTGCACTTTTTCAATATAAGCAAATGTATACGAATTATTCGCATCTTATTGTGTCTTACGGGTTCTCCCGCGTTTTCTCTATCACAAACCATTTTACGTTAAATATAGGTAGAGCAAAAGAAGATACGCGGAATGGGCAAGAGATAAAAAATGGTGGTATCGACGGGATCAACACGAATATTCAAAGAAATTTGCACAAAGATACAAATTGGTCAATTTAGCAATTATTTCCGTGAATATTGTCATTTTGTCCACGAAAATATATGCATCTTTTTTAGAAATAAAAAACGAAGACGTTTCTAACCTCAGCCCTTTTCCAATATAGGCAACGGTATCGGAATTATTCGCATGTTATTGTGTCTTTCATTTTTTCTCGCATCTTCTCTATCACAAACAATTTTACGTTGAATATATCGAGAGCCAAAGGAGATACGGGAAAATGGCAAGAGAAAAAAAATGCTTATATCGACGGGATCTACACGAATATTCAAATAAATTTGCAAAAAGATACAAATTGGTCAATTTTGCAATTATTTCCGCAAATATTGCTATTTCTGTTACGTCCAGCGTCGAACACGACGGTGTACAAATAATAAAAGAAAGAAGTTTAAAAAATTATTATTCGTCCCTCTTACCTTGGGACGACCGGGATGGTGGAGAAATGGTGAAATAAATATACAATTATTATTATCATTATTATAATTTATATTTTAGGTATACATTACAAAATAGTGGAAGATAGTATAATTTTTGGATAGGATACTAGGGAATAATTGATTTGGGGTTCAATTAATAAAAAAAAAACCTGGTTAGATTGATACCTTAAAGTTGGTACGTTAACGAGGAAGCATCCAACTTCAAGTATTTGTTTCTAATCAAAAAAAAAAGGAATAAGAAAAGAAGATCCCTTTTGTTTTAATACCTCGAGGTTGGTACCTTGACGACTAAGCGTCCAACCTCAAGCCTTTGAAATAGGATTGGTTTAAAAATCAAATGAATTTAGCAACAAGTCTTTAACTCAATACCTCGAGGTTGGTACCTTGACGACGAAGCGTCCAATCTCAAGCCTTTGAATTAAGATGAATGAAATTTGTGCAAATAATTAATTCAATACCTCGAAGTTGGTACCTTAACTAGAAGCATCCAACCTCAAGATTTGGAATTAATTTGTATTGTTTTATGGGATAAGGAAAAGAGGAAAAAGAAAAAGGAATTATCCTGGAAGTCAAAAATTGTAAATAAATTGTATAAGTATATGAAAGAGATTAAAATTAAAAAAGCCTTACAAATTGCTTACAAGTTTCAAATGAACCGAGAGATTATTTGGGTCCAACCTAGCTTCGACTCCTCAAATTGGCTTCTTAACTGTCGACTCCCTAACTGTCGACTTTCGGACTGATTTTTGAAAATGGGTTTTCCTAAATCGTCACTTCGGTTAGAGATCTAGGACTTCTCCCTCTCTATGCTCATGAGATGAGAGTCCAAAATTGTCTATGTCAAGATTGGACGATAGAGAAAAAGGGGCAGGGCTTTTGCCCGGAAAAGTGGGGAAAAGTGGATATGATGTATACTATCTTCCCTTACAATATAATATTATAAACTTATATCTAAACGCAATAATAATAATTAGCAGTTAGTATACAATAATAATATTACGTGGATTACATATTCGTAATTGATGATATATGCATCGCGCAATACTCTGATTACTTATTACTTATAATCATAACTGTTATTAAATTAATACCGTTAAAATGGTATCAAATTGTATAAGATATACTTCTAAACTTATTGACATAAATCTAATTGTACGCTGACAATGAATTTTATTAGTAACGTTTCTATAATTAATGGTTAATTGATTATAATAGTTGCAATGGTAATTGTTGGTATTACTAAAAGAAAAACAACGAGGACGTGACGTCATTCGGGACAAAAATTATTTAGTCTTTTTAGTTTTCCACATGTGTTCGATAACAGGAGGTGTTCTATCGGTATAAGATATTTTTAAGTTTATTATGGGATAATGCTCCGGCCTTTGGCTACGGCAGATCGTGTGATCGAAAACTGATCTACGAACAATCATAAATTTACACGAACCTCGATAGATTTCGCGGCATTTCTACTACGATGATGCTCGACATGTGTCTCTTGCGGCCACATGTTGCAAGAAGCTTATCTTCTGGTTGTCGAATGTTGGAAAATAGTATATTTTCTTTTTTTAATTTTATTAGTAACAGCTGTGCAATCTAGAGAAAGATGAAACTCTGGGAAAACTAATTTTTGTTAGAACTAAAAACGTCCCACGTTACACCTCCCCCCTTTAAAATTGATTTCGGGGTGAAAAGATTCTCAAGAAATCAATTCAAATATACAAAAGTTTAAGATATACTTAACAATTACCATTGTTGAAAATTAAGTGCTTAAACGTATATTTTATATATAATCAAACTATTTCACAATTAAAATTTTCTTAGGTTTATTCGGAAAGTATTTGTCTTTGTTCGGTCATTTTGGTAAACATTGGCTCATAAAAAACAAATTTATAATCGCACTTGAATTACACTTATTAGTTATCATTATTATAAACGTTCATAAGTGTCCTATTTCTTCATTTATAGTCACTTTAACTCACTAAACTCACTTTACGATAGTCCATAGCGTCTTTGTTCTACAGGTACAATAGCAGATGATGGTAGTGTATTTATCTCTTGCAATTGTTCATTGGGATACAAGGATTCTATTTCTCCTCTTTGGCCCAATCCTGCAGAGTTGGAAGAGGTAGTTGGTAGGGTATCAGACCGTGGGCGCAGATGTAGCAGAGCGTTGGTCATGGAATCCATAATGGCGCCTAATAAATAAAACGACCAACCAAATACTCTTTGTAGGGCGAAAAAATGTATGCCCGTGTCGATTAGGAACTTTAGGACCTTCAGTATCATGACGATACCTAAAATACCAGCACTGAATGTGCCAAAATTGCTGAGTCCTAACCACATCCGACTCCAAGTTGATTCTGCAATTCTTCGAAGAGTTTCAGTATCCAATAATCCTCCTATTGACAGTCCAGCTGAATTATCACCTTCCCCCTTCACGGTGCGTACTAAGTGGTTCACAATGGCCGGTTGCTCAAAAGGACTCATTATGTAATCTCTTAATCGTTCTAAATCTTTCGAAGTGTAGATTCCTTGGCGAGCGAGATTCCCAGGGCTCTGGTATTTCCACGTGTCTCTAGATTGCGGAGACATGATGTGTGGGGCTCGACTTTCAACTAACGTTGGGAATACCTTGAACCACAGCCCTTCTAGTTGAAACATTTGTGGTAATACATTGTTGCAAGGCACTTCATACCCTACGGATTTTAGAATATGAGTCCGTGGAGTGCGAAACATTAAAGTTTCTCCCTTATACACTGGTAACTCATTATAACACTTTTCTGTCGTAGCGCGTCTAACTTCGACCACTACGCATTTAATGAGTCTGATGACTTCTCCGGTGGTTATTGCCATGTATCCTGGCCCCCTTTTATATGTGTAGGCAAACTCCTCAGGTTTAATGATTGCAAGTGCTTGAGCGTTCCTTAGAAGATCTTGTTCCAGGGCACAACGGTGCAGCAAGATGTCTCGGTAAAGATTAGTCACTTGAGTTTTTACGTGTTTTTCTACATATATAAATTTACTATTTACATATGCGAAAAGATCCATGTCATGAGTTCGCGGTGGAGCAGGAGAGTTAAAGAATCGTTCCCTTTGTCCTTCCAAGATGAACAATTTAGGATGCTCCGTTTTTATTATATTACAACCGCATAATGTTTTTGAACCACCCACTGCTAGTGCGAAGGTGAGATCTTGACTGATAACGGTGTATATGGTTTCCGCAAAAGTATTGGACACGTCCACCAGTTTAAAGGCGGGACCCTGATATAAAACTCCATATCGATTGAATTTACAAGAGTCCATGGGAATGTTGTCCCAAAATGCTGTGCTTCCAAAAGAGTCTAAACACATTCCACGATTAATAGGACATCGAGTGCCGGTGTTCAATATCACTTGATTTGACTCCAGATGCGTTTGAGCATCGTAATCAGAGAGGGTGATTTTAACCCGAGCTTGCTCGATGACATCGTCCCAAGAACCGTATGGATCGGTATATTGAGTACCCTGGCATTTTGCGTCGAAACCGACTCGTCCTGCGAGACCAGTGCTGAATCCAGTAGTACCATTTTTCTTCAGTCCGTCCAAGATGGTGGAACCAAAGACGAGACGTCCACTTTCATGCATTCGGTTGCATTCTTCACGACTAACATCTTTCACGTATTCAACGATACCCTGGGCTACGGCGGAACTGTGACTGTGCATCCCGCAGTGAGTGACTTCACGAAATACGTCTATTCTACAAGTTCTGATGTGGACGTTACCATAGTTGAGGACTTGTAGTAATTGTATATAGACGGCAGTTTTATCCACTCGGGGTTCACGTATATCGCTGTCTCCAAATTGAGTCAGCGATATTGCCGTCATGTTAGCGTTGGGTGTGCCACAGTCATATGCGACGAGACCGTCAACACCGGTAAAAATTATGGCGAAGACCGAAAGATACCACAAAAATGACCGATACATTTTTCGTTAATTTCCTTTCCATAGCTTCCGCAGTGGATTATTTATATCCTGAAAAAGTAATCTTACGATAAATATTTTAGGAAAGAATAAAACTAAACAACAAGAAATTGGTGAATATGAATATGTGTATAACATTGAAATTTTTGTTTGTCAAATTTCGCGAGCAACATATATAATAACATTAATAGTAGTCATATTGTTTTAATAATAGTTTCGTTACAGAATAAGTTTTATTTTCAAGGATATATAAAAATTCATTAGGTTTGGTACTTCGGGATTGGTTCCTTCGTGAGTGCCCAATCCCGAACAACTAATTAATTGATTTTACGATACTCATTATTTTCATGTATTTCAATAATATAGTAACAATAATAATGGATTATATAATATAATAATAATAATAATAATAATAATTGATAATGTTCTTTGGCGATTCTATATTTGACGTTATTGAATTTGTGAATTGGAAGGTATTTATATGTATTCGCAAATAGCAGCGCGATTGTATTTGTATATGCGTTATTATTCGGTTCGAGAAAATTCGGAAAGTGCGAATACGAAAACAAGAGCGATAGCCATTTAGTTTAGTCTTAAACAATTACTCGGACGGTATGCTTGTATTTTATAATTGCACCGTCATCACATTTTGAAATTGGCGTTCGCACATGCACAGATCAAACGACGAAGTCGCGTCGTAATCAAGAACAGATTATAATAAGACTGTAATAATACTATAATTATTAGATTAAATAGAGAAATTATTAATTATGACGGAATCTTAAATCTGACTCCTTGTGGTAGTAGGGATAAGACGATCCATCGAGACGATCTTTTCCTTCCTCCCAATTCGTATTTTAACATTTTTATCATTAAATACTTCTAAGATACGGTAAGGTCCTTCTTGTAAATCGCCTAGTTTACCAGACTTTAGACCTTTTCTTAAAAATACGTAGTTCCCTGCGATAAAATCGACGGGGTGAAGTCTGTGATCGTAATAGATCTTGGACGTCTCTTTCGCGGCTTGTAGATTATCGCGTGCGTCATGGTGTAGGGCATCTAATCGAACTAACAATTTTATCAAGTAATGATCATAAGTTTCAATCCGTTCATGTCGAGGAAGTGATCGACTTGAAGGAATTATAGGGTTTTTTCCGTAAATTAACTCGAAGGGCGTTCTCTTTGTACCTTCGTGAACATTGGAATTATAAGAGAACATTGCAAATTCTACCCAATTATCCCATTCGCTATCCTTATTTGCAAATTGAGGCAAGTACTCTACGAGAGTTGTATGGGATCTTTTTAACGAACCATTAGTTTGGGGGTGAAACGCAGTGGTTTTTAATTGACGAATACGAAGTCGTTTAGCTAATAATTTGATTAATTTGGACAAGAAATTCGAACCTTGGTCGGTTAGAACTATTTTGGGGGGTCCAAATACGCATATTAAACGTTTCAAAAATGCGTCTGCGACGCACAGTGTTTAACGGTTAGAACGTTGACGTCAAAAATGTTTCGACAATTTTCCTGTCGATTAAAAAATACAAATTTTTTTTTAAAATACTCTGGAGGGATTGTACTTTGGAAGGTAGCTGCTATTGGAAGGTCACAAACGACCATAACCTCAAAATTGTACTCTCTATGTAAAACATAGGTTTTGGTAACCACTAAATTTGTTCGAGTGACAAGAAATGAATGATTTGTGCTTTAGGAATACATGATTATGTGCAGTTGAGTTACATTTAAGTAGAAATTATGCATATATGCATATATATATATATATATATATATATATATATATATATATATATATATATATATATATATATATATATATATATATATATACAGGGTGATCCAAAAGTCCCGGAACAGCAAAATATCTCAGCGAGAGGACATTTTCGGGAAAAATGTTTTAGACAAAAGTTTTAGGATTTTTCACGGGCTATTTAATGGTAGCATAGAATTTGACCTTGAACATGACCTTGAAGGTTATTTCAAAGTTAAGTTTATTTTTTTTAATGCGAACCTCTATTTTTTTCATGGTTTCGGAAAAAGCGGGAAATTTTACGTCCGATTATGATATGAACGATATTTTGGTCAAGGTCATTTAAAGGTGAAACTTGAAAGTCCCGGAACGGGGAAATATCTCAGAGGGAGTTCATTTTCTGTGAAAATGTTAAAGATAAGAGTTTAAGGATTTTCTGCTATCGATCTAATGGTGATATTAATTTTGACCTTCACTATTATTTTGAAGGTCATTTCAAGGTCAAGTTCAATTTTTCAAATGGGAACCACTATTTTTTTGAGCGGAAAGGCTTACGTCAGAACACGACTTCACTTCACGACTTTCACAGAAAATAGACTCCCGCTGAGATATTTCGCAGTTCCGGAACTTTTAAGTTTCACCTTGAAATGACCTTGACCAAAATATCGTTCATAATATATGCGTGCGTGCGTGTGTGTGTGTGTGTGTGTGTGTGTGTGTGTGTGTGTGTGTGTGTAGGGTGGCCGTTACTTTGGTCATTTTTGAATTTCTTCGGTCTCACCCCCGAAAAGTGTTCATGTTTATGAAAAAAAATATCAGATAAAATTTGGATCAATTCGACCAGATCAACACGAGCCACCCGAGGATTAAATGTAACATTGTTTTTAAATGGGGAAAAGAGGTCTCTTAGTTTTTTTTCACGTAACTTCGACCCGTTGAGTCTTATTTCTTTTTAAATTGACATATTTCACTTACAGGGGTTCTTGGATAACAGAATACGCCAAAAATGTTTTTTTTTTTTAATTTTAAACCAACACCCGATTATCTTAGAAGATACGCATTTATTGAAAAAATGCTTGACACAAAAGTTGCACGGTTGAAAGAGGGTCAATCAAGGTTATTTTAAGGGCAATTATGCAAGTACTGAACAAACTGTAACATCTTTGACTATTTTGTAGCGCTCTCGATCTAGGCTGAAAAAATATGTAATAAAAGATAATGGTTTCGTTAGGAAAAATTGAAGGTAAACTTCACGTGACCAACGCGTGACTATTGACAGTCAAACGCATGACATTTTACATTTCCCAAGATCATTAAACAGTGTTTTATAAATCTTGCGATTCCTCCAATGTGTGTGCAGTAATCCAAGTTTCTTTTTCGTAATTGCTGTATATTACGTCATTAGCCAGTACTGTATCGGTGACTGTTACCGATTCTTACCGCGGGGAGGTAGACGTATATCAAGAATCATGTTTTTTTTAATTGATTTTTTTTTTTATTATTTTTTTTAATTTTTTTTCTGGTTTTATTGATTTTTTTTGATTTTTTGATTTTATTGATTTTTTTGGATTTTCTGATTTTATAGATTTTTTCACTGTTGAAGATCAGGAATTTAAGAAACTAGCATTTCTTCAGCTTCGGGGGAAAGCTCAATGAATTTCTTTTCTAATTTGAGGCTCAACGATGTTAGTACTGGATCAGAATACATTAGTAGGTAATGTATTATGTCTTCATTAGTGTTTTGGCGTGAAGACATGCGACTATTGGATGCCCGAGCTTTGCGGAAAATTTTGTTCGTTGCCTCTTGTGCCTCTTCTGACAACCATCCTATCGGAACACGAAAACAGTCAATTATCTTGCTACCATGACATAGTACTTTATGCACAGAAGGAGCCATTTTGTACCAAGGATATACCGCTACGCACAATTCCGCTGTTTCGTTACAGTACTTTTCAAATTGCGGAACATTGACAGGTTTACCACACGTCAGAACTTGCAGAATGTTATGGAAGCGTTTTATTATGTTGACGTCTAATCCTGTGACCTCCGCAACCGAGTCTGCTTGGGCAAAAAATGAACGAGCGACATTGCCTGTATTGCTTGTCCCAAACCCTTGTTTGACTATATCCACATAAATATTTATTTTCCTTAGGGATTCTTGAACTCTACGTTTTGTGATCTTTTGAGTTTCTTTATCAATTGGCAACTTCACCTCGGGTTTTTTAACGTCCATGTTGTACGCAATATGTAAAAGGTATTCCATGAAACGAATCCAGCAATGCAACGTGGATAAACCATATTCGTAATACTCATGATACCACTTAGTTGTTTTTATGTAATCTAGATTGTTCATGAGTTTAGGCCCGACTTTGCAAATATTGCAACTCCTAGTAGATCTTTGATCCGTAAAGAAATTGCGGACTTTGCCGTCAATCATCGTGCAGTGTAAGTGAAATTTAATGTCATACGTCGAATTCGCCATTTCAAAGGAATATGTCTCTACTTTCTCTAACAGTTTTTTATAGCGATCATATAATTTTTTAGCCAGAGATTCAGTTTCCTTGACAAATTGAAAACGAACTGGTCTACAGTAGCGAACTGAGGACGGAGTTGGATTAGTCCAAATGATTGATGATTTGCATTTCAGTTGCAGAGGGACGAATGAAACCGTAAAAACAGCTGCATCTCGATTTGCACGAGTTACATTATTATCACAATTTGCAGCCTTTTTAGGTTCTGCTCCTTTTGGAGGATTACCGTTAACATATGAGTCAACCCCGCCTTCTTCTTCTTCGAAGCTGTCACCATCACTGTGTTCTTGAGAGCCATTATGCATTCTTCCTTCACTCCAATTCTGCCTCGTTGTCTGTTGACCACCAGCACCATCCATGCCCCATTTCCCAATGAGAGTTAAAGTTTCACTACCAATTTCAGATACTTTATCATCACCAACAACCAAAAGTATTCTCTTAGCAGTGTGCACTAATAAAGATATAAAATGCACACTTGCTTTTGTTTCAGAAATTGTGATATGTTCTGGATAGCAATCTGCTTTAGCTCTTTGCAAATGGTGATAAGGTGGGAAATGGCCTGAATCACTAAACAATGAATGATGTTTTCTTGCCATCTCATACATTCTTTTACTATATCCTACATCCATATACATTGCAAGAACTCTGTTTAAGTCGACGGCATTTTCTTCCTCGCTAATATCAACCTCCATTGTATCATCCATGTTTCGTAGTTCCTCTTTTTCTTTTAATTTTAATGCTTTCTGCAATTCTTCCTTACTGTGAGTAGAAGCTAAGTCTCCAATTCGTCTTTGCTTCGTTCGTA